>MU209866.1:0-11575 GCA_017315185.1 Bubo scandiacus
GTCAGATAGTTTACAAAGAGTGAAGGCCTGAATGTGGGCATGCCTATTTGATGTGATTTACACCAAGTCTGCAATTAGCGATATCCTGTAAAGTAGGCATAGAGGTGAGCTATGCCATATAAGGGAAAAACCTGAGAGGGTCAGCAGAAGATAACGCAGAGGAAGACTACGACCCCCCCCCAGCAACGAAAGGCGCAGCCGCAGATGAAACCAAAAAGACCACGTCACCACAGAACCTGAAGATTATAAAAAGAGACTGCCAAAGAGGAGGGGTGCGCGCCGTTGGTGGAGCAGTGACTCCCCGGCCGCCCAGCGCTGCTTTACTTGCTCAACCGCTTGCTGAATTAATAAATTTTATAAGTCACTTGATTTGGCTTCTGAAAGTTATTTTCCCCAATTTCTAACAGTAGTGTTTGTCATTTTATGTTGCGTGAGTGATAAGTGTAAGAGGCCTCTTTGTGTGATTGTTTTCTGTGTGTGAGACGCAGCCCAGCTGCAGCTGTGGAGTGTGGAGTTCTCTGACTGAGCACTTCAGTGCCTGCCTGCTGGGTCATCGGTGCTGCCTGTTTGTTTGAACTAGGTGTTTCAAGTGTCATAAGGCTCAAGTGTTAGCAAAAAACCTGGAAAGTGGTAACTGGGAAGGACCAGATCCTTTAATAACCTGGGGAAGAGGTTATGCTTGTGTCTCCACAGGTCACAGTCCCCACAGGTGGTTACCAGCAAGCTGTGTGCAACCACACCTGAGGCGTGAGAGGCAGCTTTTGGTGGACACTCAGGAGCCGGCTGTGGGTGCTGTGGATGCCCTGTACCAACAGTTTGCAGTCTCTTCAACTAATCATTTAAGCAGAATGTCTGGGTAATGCTTGCTACTGCAATAGGACAAAATATCTCTGTCCTTAATCACACTACAGTTGCCAACTCTTAAAAGAGAAAATGCTAACAGTAATTGCAACTCCTTAATGAAATATATAAGCTTATTAGTCACCAGTGGAAGATGTAGCTTAGACAAAATGTAGGATGAAATGCTATAAGAATGTGTGTATTCAACTTTCTTTGTTTAGCAATATTAAGAACTCAAGTGTTTAACCTTATTAGAAACTCCCTTGGTTTTCCCCCCTGAGTGGTGGCCAGACTCTGGGTGGAACCCAACAGGAGGATGAAATCAGATGTTTCTGCTGAAAGAAAATTGCCAGTTATTTTGGCCTGTTGATTTGGAGGCTGGACCTGCTTGCAGCGATGTTGGATGCCTCACCTACGGATGGACGCATCGCGTAGGATTTCCAGTTTGTGAGGAAGGGCACTCTAAATTCTCGCTGCATCCAGGGTTCTCCAGCAATTGCGGATCTGAATGTTAGTACCCCATTAAGTAAGTGTGCTATTCTGTATTTTCCTTACTGTTTACTTTTGTAGTATTTAGTCATATCCCCTAATTATGGGTACTGAAATTGGTCTACTCTTTTTAACTAGTAACTGTAACTGCTGTATTGTTTCTAGCATTCTGTGAAACTATTTTAAGTATGCTGTGTTTTTGAAGTTTGCCTAACCCTTAACTGATAAAGCCTCGAAATAAGTCTGGCAGGTGCAGCTGCAAAACAAAAAGGGGAGATGTGGGAGGCAGTAGCCTGTCAGCCTTACACAGCCTCTGAGCAATAGCTAGGGTTTGATGAAGAACAGGCCTTGGAAGATAGATAAGAAACTGCTGAGTTGTGCCAAGGTGGCAGGTGAAAACAGCAGACAGCTGCAACACTGAACTGTGAAAAAGTACTAAGCTGTGGGAAGTTACCATCGCGGTAGGGCGGAATGCACCAGGGAATATGGGAAATTATTTTAATTGACCCGTGAAACTAATAATGGACCAGCCTATACCTCTCAAAAAATTTGCTCCTTTTTGTCAACTTTGGGGTATACATCACATCACAGGTATACCACATTCCCCCACGGGGCAAGCTATAGTAGAGAGAGCGCATCAAATCCTTAAAGGCGCTTTTGCAAAAACAAAAGGAGGGAGAGAGCTTGGCTGCTGCAGAACCACTTGCAAAAGCGGTGTGTGTGTTAAATTACTTACGGCTCACAGGTGATAGGGAGGAACCACCAGTAGTAATACATAGTATGGGTCTGAAATCCGGTACAAGCCGGTGTGGAGATAATGCTTTTGCTCAGTACAAAGATGTTGCTATAGGAGAGTGGAAAGGACCTGTGGAACTAACAATGACGGGTCGAGGCTATGCCTGCGCTATTACCGATACCGGCACTAGATGGGCTCCATCTCGCTGGGTGCGGCCTTGGAAAGGAGATCAAGTTTCTGATTCTAAGCCTTGTGATGGTTCTGACAGTGATTAATGCTCATCCAGCAAAAGTAGTGTTTCCCCGACCAAATATATGGGTAACTATAGCTAAAGAGACAGGTCCAGAATCCTTCTGCCTTTCAATGGCTACTCCATCGGACCCATTCAGAACATGTTTATTGAGAATCCCTTACTTTGACCCACAAGAATTCATTGGGTTTGTGTCAGACGATAGTTGGGCAAAAATGAAATTTTCACAGGCCAACGACATTGCTCAAATTACCCAGGCCGGCACCAACGCCACAACCTTTTGGTAAGGTCAACTTATTACGAGCAAGGAATTGTTAAAAGGAGTAATCATTGTAATTATTGTGATTATTGTGCTTGCTGTTATTTTGCCATGCTTAATTTCTTGTATTGGACAATCGTTGCAAAAAGGCTTACAAGGAGTTTGGATTGCTCAAAAACAAAAAGAGGGATCTGTGGGGATTCGGAAGGAGTCCCTGCAAGAAAATGGACGTGTGAGCAATCCTGCATATGAGCAAGACTGGTAAAGCCTCAGCGTCGGCAAGGACATAACCCGGAAAGAATGAAGAAGAACCCAGGAAGTTAAACAACTCCAGGGTGTGGGTTTGGGTGGAGAAGGAAGTTTGTACAATGTCAATGTGGCAGTTTTCATCCAATCAGAAGAAAGAGCTTAAGGAGCATGTGCAAAGCTAACTGTCCAATCAGAAAGAATTATACCCTGTGATTATATCATGTGATTCTCACCTGCATTATAAAAGGCTTGCTCCACCACAATAAAATTGGCATTGCTTAATCACACTGATAGTCTGCACTGTCCATATCTCCTGCAGAGAACATTGCTGAAGTGAATGCAGATACCATGGGTAGGAAGTAGAGGATAAGACTGAAAGCAGAAAATATGCTTGACAGATGAGAGGAAAAAAATAATAGGATGCAATTCAATAAACAGGAAATCTAAGTTACTACTTGGCTTGCAGAGAGATAATTACCTGCACAGGCTGGCAAAAACTAGTAAGGTGGCACTTCTTCAGAGAGGCATGTGGAGGTTAGAACTGATCATAAGGTGCATATGAATCAACAGGATAAACTGCTGATACCTTTATTATAACATATGGAATTTGAGAGATTTGCATGCCAATTCTTGTCATACCAGGAGCTCTAAGAAGGCTTTCCACTCCAAATAAAGAAACAGAAATTGGAAATAACTTCTCTCTAAATGGGAATTCCAGTCCCATGCTTGCTGTACATCCATCAGAATCAATGGAATTACATTAGAATTTAAGAGTTTAAGAATTTGTTCCTGATAATGTCAACAAAGTCACAGTCTACCTGAGCTCAGGGCTTTCTAAATCCACATTTGAATAGTTTTCTATATTCTTAACCTCAGCTGAGCTTGAACTAATTAACTCAACCCTGCATGTAAGAAATTTGAAATAAAGTGAAACCAAATGAAAAGTAGACTGTGTGCAGAATATAATATAAAACATTCCTTCTTCAATAAACAATAAATAAACCTTCTGGCAAAACGATTATTCCCCAGTTGCATGTACAACACTTCAATAACTGTATCCAGATCTTTGCCACTGGGTCCTGAAATAGTTACAGTAGATGTGGTGCAAGTTACCAATTAGGTATACTGCACAGTGGTCCGAAGCCCTGTGTAAGTAGTAGATTAGTGTAATTTGTAATGATCTGGAAAAATGAATGGAACCATGAAGGAAATGGCTAGAAGTAACATGGAGAAGACATTAATTAAAGCAATTAAATTGAAGATTTAAAGAAGTCTAGCCTACATCAATTTTACAGACCTATTAATCAGTATTAAAAGATGACACTGCTTTGAAGCCTAAATTTGTCTTATGTTTAATCTACAGTCTAAACCACCAAACTTCTACCTATATCTAGCAAAATACCTTTAAATTTATAAAAATGGAATGTATTATCATCAGCATGACTTCAGAGGAAATGTTATTTGAATAGCATGCTGCTACAGGATTTTGAGTTCTTGCAGCTATTGATAAAAATTAAATTCAAATAAGCACAGAAAAAATATAGACTTTGAAAATAGATGATGATTTTCTGACAAGATACTATTACATTAATTGATATATGGAATGATTGATGTCAGTGATCATTACAGTAAGTGGGGAATTCAAATGACAATTGTTTACTCTGCTACTGTGGAATAAATTACTTCTGACTAGGTTAAAGCACGATATGGGCTTTCCCAAGGCTGTACTCAAAATGCTATGTGTTGTCTGAGAAAAGGAAAACCTGACATGATGGGCTACATTACATTAAAATTTCGGATAATTTAGCATTATCTAGCGTATTTAAATTATGTAGTGTATAGAGAAGTCAAACAGGGATTTAATTACTACTGTAACACAGGCACTGTAACACAACTATGGACCCAATGGAGTAAGTCAATAGTAGGTCTAAAATAAACAGATGAAAGTACTTTATCTCACAACTTACCATTGAACTGTGGAATTTGTTGCTACAGGATGTTTTGGATGACAATGATCAAACCAATTAAAAAGAGACAAATTAGTAGAGTTCACAAACATAGCAATTCAGATGAAACTACTTCTTAGGGGCTTGCTAAACTGCTGGTCGCTAAAGCATATACCACAGGATAACTGCTTGACACCTTCTCTATTTCTAACTTTTTCAGTAAGCCTCTGTGCTGGCACCTGGCATCAGTAAGATCATAGGCTAGAGAGAGGGATCTAACTTAAAAAGCCACTTTTATGTTCTCGGATCTGATACAGAGAAATGATTACTTGTTTTAAGACTTATTTACTTATTTACTTATAGAAAACTGCTTAGCAACTTATTTCCTTACTTATAGCAAGTTATAGTATTACTTATAGTATTTTTTTGAATATTGCTAAGAATCCTGCTTGCCCAGACTGTTCTGTGGAATTTTACCAAGGACTACTGTGTCCATCAAAACAAAGCAGTTTACTGTGAAAATCTACCAAGAACTGCGGTGTTCAGCAAAATATCATGTTTTTGTCCTTGAAGAACAGGTGTACTCTAACTAGTTGGGCCTCAGTAATGAGTAAAGATAGCCATATACTGATTGTAGAAGTTTCATTGGTTCCATTAAATAAGAGGATGAGTAAACTGGCTGAAAAATATTTTTTGTTGTTCAAGAAATTGGCTAAGAGAATCTGTGCATGCTCCGAGGGAAAAACAAGGTGAGAAAGACTACGAGCCTTCCTCCCAAAGCCCCCCGAAGACGCCCCCAGGAGGCAATGCGCAGGTGCAAAGAGAACATAAACTGCTGACACCAGCCTCTAGAACTAACCCAGCCTTACTCATGCATATGTATGCTTGTGTTATGTGATCCAATGAATATGTATATCCACACTCGATAAGTTTTTGGTAAAATGTGCGGTGGGTGTGCAAGCTTTGTGGAGAAATCCCCTTGCACCCCAGCGCCGGAGTAAACATACCTGCTTTATAACTCTATTTGAGTTGTAGAGTCTGTTTTCTGCAAATCAGATGCAATGTCTGATTTGGAGAGTATGTACAAAAATGGCAAAGGACATTGAATAAAGAGGTGTCTTGTAACAGAAGCATTGTACAGATGGCTATTGTTGTGGTTTGAACTCAGCTGGTAGCAAATCGCCACATGGTTGTTTACTCCCCCCCCCGGTGAAATAGGGGAGGGACAAAAGAAGAAATTTGTGGGTTAAATAAAAAAAAAAAATGTAGTAATACTAACAAAACCAACAGTAACAATACTAAGTCCAAAATGGGTAAAATGCAGCAGCGGCTCACCGAGCGGCGACCGGTACAGAGCCCGTCCCCAGCAGCGATCCCGACCGCACCAGAGAATCCCACCCCGCCGATCCGGAAACCGAAAACAAAGAACATGTGTGAGAGAGCAGTTGCCCGCCTATATACTGAGCATGACGTCATATGACATGGAATGCTCCAGTGATCAATCAGGACCCAGCCCTTCAGCTGTGCTCCCTCTCAGCCCAAGGACAGTTAACTCTATCCTAGCTGAAACCAGGACAGCTATAAAAATATGCTTCTGACTGTAGATTCAATTATATATTTATTGCTGCAGTGGGTTAACCTTGGCTGGCTGCCAGGTGCCCACCAAGCCACTCTATCACTCTCCCTCCTCAGTGGGACAAGGGCAGAGAATAAGATGAAAAACTCCTGGGTCGAGATAAAGGCAGTTTAATAAAGAAAAGCAAAGGCTGCATGTAGAAGCAGCAGGCAATGTCCAGCCACTTCCTAGGAAGCAGGGCTTCAATATGCATGGCAGTTGCTTCGGAAGACAAACACCTTAACAGCAAATGCCCCCCCTCCTCCTTTCTCTTAGCTTTTATTGCTGAGCAAAACATCATACAGTATGGAATATCTCTTTGGTCAGTTTGGGTCAACTGTCCTGGCTCTGTCCCCTTCCAAGCTCTTGCCCACCTGCATCCTACCGGCCTTTGGGGGCGGGGGTGTTGGAGAGACACCCTTGATGCTGTGAGTACTGCTCAGCAGTAGCCAAAACATTGGTGTGTTATCAACACCCTTCTAGCTACAAATACGAAGTGCAGCACTATGAGGGCTGCTATGGGGAAAGTTAACTCCATCCCAGCCAGACCCAATACTATTGCCAAATAAGAAATACTGGATCACACGAGGTCTGATTTCAGTCTCTCTGGGGACAAAAATCTAAACTTCCACTGTCTTTATTGAGGAAGGATCAGATTCAATTTATTTTTCCTTGTTCTCTAGAAGGTGTTAGCTAAAATAACCTCTTCAAACTTGGAAAGGATAATGCAGACTCTAGTTCCCAGCTCCTCCTTCCTATACTTTCATGTCTTCAGTGCGTTTAGTCACTTCAGTGATATGAAGAACCCTTCATCTGACCCTCTCAACTTATGTGAATGTATTAAATAAAAATGTATATTTGTCCATCCCTTACTGATACACACCTTAGACAGGACATTTCACAGGGAATCTAGAATGTGAAAAATTAAAGTATGAACAATTACAATGATGGCCAGCCAAGAAATACAAAATACTGCTGAGTGTTTACATAAGATCTATGTTACAGTTTCCAATGTACAATATTTTGAAAGTGCATAGACAATAACTATTTCATCAAAAGGAATAATGCACTTTATGAAGAGTAGGGGTTTTTTTCCATTATGCCTTCCATCTTACACTGCCAAGTAAATTCAAATTCTTGTTTGTAAAGCAGATTTCAAAGACCACCCAGGAGACTGAACTCTACCTGGCAATGTTTCTGTACCTTAGAAAGAGAAAGAAAAGAACCAGTGACATCAACAGTGAACACAGTCATGTTACAGGATGCATCCATACCCTGCATTGCCACAGCATGAGCATGGCCAGGAGGCTGCCATTCAGTGCTACTGCCATTGCAGAGAATTTTAACCATTCTGAACATCTTTACTGGCTGTGGCAAAATAATCAAGAACAGATGTGAGAGACAACTTGTAACTGCCCGAAACAAGGCCTGAGAGAAACAGACCTGAGAGAAACAAGGACTGAGAAAAACAGCCTGAGAAAGAGATAAGGGATAGGGGGGGAGCGGAGGCCCTCTGCGACAAGGGATGTCTCAAACACTTGCAAGTAACAAAACTAGTCACGGGGTGGATAATGTGGACGTTAAAGCTGTAAGGAACTGAAGGAAGTAATGCCTTATCGACACAGAAAACCTCAAGGACAAGCTGTGGCCTTTGTGATTAGCCTAAGGAATGTCACCTAAGGAAGTGCGGAGTGTATCGAAGGATGCATGCCCCCATTCCCTTACTATTACAAACTCCTTAGATGAGCCTCAAAGGGGGGATCACTGGCTCCATTGTGTAAGCCCAATACTTCATGGTTCTATTGTGTAAGCCCGAAGAGGTGATAAGGACTGATAAGAGGTGAGCATTTCTGCCCCAGAAGCCAGATGATTGCTCAAGAAGCATGAAGTCAGCAAAAATCTGTGGGAACTGAGGAAAAAACAATGGTGGGCAGGGTGAGTACAACCACCGACTCAACTGGACAAGGGGGTTGGTGCACCCCATTCCCCCTCAATGTACGTGCAGAACCCATGCTCCATCTTTTTCCTTGTCTCTCATGGAAATGAGTTTGTGGAATACCTGCCTCTCCTCATCTAGTATGCTAATCAGCTGATAAGATGAACTTAAAAGGTGACAGAAAACTTTGCTGTGTGTGCACCCACCACTCAAGATTACCGGACCTGAGACAACGCTGGAACCTAGGGGTGGTGACCGGATTTCTTTGACTCTCTTCCTTTCCTTTCCTTTCCTTTCCTTTCCTTTCCTTTCCTTTCCTTTCCTTTCCTTTCCTTTCCTTTCCTTTCCTTTCCTTCTTATAGATTTAAAAGAGACCACATTGCTTATTATCCTTTTCCAAGTTTAAGACGTTTCTACCACAAGTAAAACATTTTAACTGGTCATCTGGTGTTGTTTCGCCTTAATTTAACCTGAGGGGATCACAGAACCTTTATGACTCTCTGGGCTCCCAGTCCGGGTTGTAACAGAAGCTGATAAGGCTGCCTGGATAGCACGGGATGCAGCTGGAGGAGGGAGCCCTGTGAAGGCAGGACAGTTCTGCTCTGGTGCATCTTGTAAAGTTTCAAGGGCCATCTGTCCGGTGAATGACCTTTGCTTCATTATCCATGAAATGCATATTAAAGTTAACATCCTGAATATGCTAATGAAGATTAACAAGATCATGCTAGTTACATCATCCCATGAAGCACCTTACCCCTCCCCATACATGGGATATGTAGATAGGTAGGTCGGCCTAGAGGAGGGACCCAAAGAAAGTGTGTATAAATTGGAGGGGGGGGCGAGGAGTGAAGTAAAGTGAAGTGAAGTGAAGTGAAGTGAAGTGAAGTGAAGTGAAGTGAAAGAAGACAGATGCATCCTTGAACCCTTGTTGGCGTGACTGACACAGGAACCTGAACTGGTGATCTCTATTTCTCTCTCTCTCTCTTCTTCCCTTTTTTCCATTTTTCCTTATTATCATTAGGTAACGCAAGGCATACTATATCACTTGCCATAATTCATTAGATACTTAGTCAATTATTGTGTATCCAATTAGTACATTGTGGGAACTTAATAAACATCGGGACATTGAGATTTGTCTCACTGTTGTCCACTGTGTTGGGGATTTATGAATCTAAAAGTCACTTGTCTCCCTCGTTTGAGCGGTACGTGACAATATATTGAAGCTCGCTTTTACCTATCTGTGGTGGTTTGACCTTGGCTAAATGCCAGGTACCCACCAAGTCGCTCTATCACTTCCCCCCCCTTCCCCTCCTGTTCTCAACAGGGCAAAGAGGGGAAAGAAAATAACCAACCCTTGTGGGTAAAACAAAAGCAGTTTTAATATAAGCAAAGCAAAGCAAAGGTCCGCGTGCGGAAGCAAAAAAAAAGAAAACAGATTTATTCTCTACTTCCCATGAACAGGCGATGTCGGGCCTTCTCAGGAAGCAGGGCTCCGATACGCGTAGTGGTTGCCTCGGAGGACCAAGGGTGACCCCACCCCCTTCCTCCTTTCTCCCAGCTTTATACTGAGAAGACGTCATATGGTCTGGAATATCCCTTTGGTCAGTTCGGGTCAGCTGCCCTGGTTGTGTCCCCTCCCAAGATCTTGCCCACCCCATCCCACTGTGTGGGGGGGGAAATGTCGGAAAGAGCCTTGGTGCTGTGTAAGCACTACTCAGCAGTAGCCACACCACCAGTGTGCTATCAACACCCTGCCAGCTCCCAACATAAAACACAGCACCATGAGGGCTGCTACAGGGGAAAACCAATTCTGGCTCAGCCAGACCCGGTACACCTTCTTAAATACATTATCACAGATATACATCCACCATCACTAATTGGCTTGGCCTTGGTGCATGTGATAGACAGTAAACTGTTTGTTCATCAAATTCCATTAAAGATACTGGGAGCTCGTGACATGTTATTCCATAAACTATGTAGACCTAAGCTTAATCTTAACTATTACACTGTGTAACGACTAACTGACTGCAAGTGCTTATCTAAGTTGAAATGCTGAAGCAAGGACTCCTATTGTGCAAAAGACTGAAAGGAGGGAGAAGGGAAGAAGGACAAAGGGGAGAAGGACAAAGGGGAAGTGTCCGTACTCTGTAAGATATAAACAGAAGCTTTGTGAGCCACTCTCAGGAAAGCAGGAAATACGAGGAGTTGGTGACGCGAGGAAGACCCGGATGGAGCGACCCCCTAGCTGCAAAGTGCGCAGACGCAGAGTACGCCTCTCAGAGAGACCCAGATAACGGAAGGCGGAGGATATAAAAAAGACGGACCCTCGGGAAGTGGGTGCGTGCCGTTGGTGGAGCAAGGACTCCCCGGCTGCCCAGCGCTGTTTTGCTTATTGCCGCTTGCTAAAATAAATAATTAAAATTTAATTTGTCCTGACTTGCATCATTTTGGCAAGATAGTCTATAACAGTGCAGAGGCAGGTCCGACTTGGAGCTTCGGGAAGTTTCTCACAGGGGGCCCCCACTGTAGCCCCCTCCCCCACTACCAAAAACCACCACCACACACACAAACCCAGCACAGAACCCCATGGTCATGATCTTTACACAGCTGTGGGTTGGGTAACCCTCATAGGTTGTGATGATGACCACTACAACAATGGAACTGCGTATTCTGCTATTGAGTTAGCCATAAAATGCCTCACTTTTAAAACAATGTTGCTACTTGAGCTTTTTCTCTGGCACTGTGACAAATGGTAATTTAGTTTTTGCTATTGCAAAACCAGCCTCGTCTAGTTATAAACTTTCAGGAGCAAGTATTGAAGAAGCACTGAATATGCAAGCGAGCAGAAACTGGTATACAGTCTATTTTTTTATAATGTCCTCATCATTGAACTCTACAGCTTCCTGAGGAGGGGAAGTGGAGAGGGAGGTGCTGATCTCTTCTCCCTGGTATCCAGTGACAGGACACATGGGAATGGCTCAAAGCTGCATCAGGGGAGGTTCAGACTTGACATTATGAAGCATTTCTTTACCAAGAAAGTGGTCAAACACTGGAACAGGCTTCCTAGAGAGGTGGTCGATGCCCCAAGCCTGTCAGTGTTTAAGAGGCATTTGGACAGTGCTCTTAATAATATGCTTGAACCTTTGGTCAGGCCTGAAGTGGTCAGGCAGTTGGACTAGATGATCATTGTAGGTCCCTTCCAAATGAACTATTCTATTCTATTCTATTCTATTCTATTCTATTCTATTCTATTCT
>JADKXW010016000.1:0-20275 GCA_017315185.1 Bubo scandiacus
ACACCAATGTGGTGGATGGCAAATGGCGTTTATTGGTAGGTAACACAGGTTTATATAACCTGGGTTTTACAACATCACTTCCATCTGCTTATGTCATGAGGTAGATACTATAGGCTATTAGGAGGGGGGTCCTGTTTTTCCGTACAGCACGACATCTTCCAACCGCCAGGCCCTAGCTACCTACACCACCCACAATGGAACTACCCACCATCCACCATCCCCCAATCCAGCACTCACCATGGAACTTCCCAAAATCCACCATCCCCCAATCCAGCATCCACCATGGATATTCCCACCATCCACCATCCCCCAATCCTGCATCCACCATGGAACTTCCCAACATCCACCATCCCCCAATGCAGCATCCACCACAAAACTTCCCGCAATACATCATCCCCAAATCCAGCATCCACAATGGAACTTCCCACAATCCACCATCCCCCATTCCAGCATCCACCATGGAAATTCCCACCATCCACCATCCCCCAATCCAGCACCCACCATGGAACTTCCCAACATCCACCAACGCCCAATGCAGCATCCACCACAAAACTTCCCGCAACACACCATCCCCAAATCCAGCATCCACCATGGAACTTCCCACCATCCACCATCCCCCAATCCAGCATCCACAGTGGAACTTCCCAGCATCCACCATTCCCCAATCCAGCATCACCATGGAACTTCCCACCATCCACCATCCTCCAATCCAGCATCTACAATGGAACTTCCCAACATTCACCATACCCCATCCAGCACACACCATGGCACTTCCCACCATCCAGCATCCCTCAATCCAGCATCCACCATGGAAATTCCAACCATCCAGTATCCCCCAATCAAGCATCCACCAAAAAAATTCCCACCGTCCACCATCCCCCAATCCAGCATCCACCATGAAACTTCCCAAAATCGACCATCCCCAAATCCAGCACACACCATGGAACTTCCCACGATCCACCATCTCCCAATCCAGCATCCAACACGGAACTACCAAGCATCCACCATACCCCAGTGCACTATCCACCATGGAACTTCCCACCATCCACCATCCCCCAATCCAGCATCCACCATTGGAACTTCCCACCATCCCCCATCCCCCAATCTTGCATCCAACATGGAACTTCCCACCATCGACCATCCCCCAATCCAGCATCCACCACGGAACTTCCCACGATCCACCATCCCCCTATCCATCATCCACCATGGAACTTCCCACCATCGACCATCCCCCATGGGACGGGGAATGTAAACAATGGTGTTGAGATGGCACAAGAAAGGAGAACTTGCGCAGGGATGAGGGGGGCTATGTGCTGAAACCTACCAGACGCTTATAATGTTGCTAGGATACTATCTTCTGGTCCGGGCAGAAGCTTCTTCTGCCCTTGAGAATGTATATGTTAGCAGTGAGATTGCCCCGGATTCTGGTACAAACTGGCCTGGGGGCTCAGACAGAGGACCGGGAACAACTGAGGCTGCGCAGACCAGCAAGGTGAAAAGTTCATCAGCGAGGAAGAGGAGATACTTCATCTATGCGACCCCTGCCCAGGACTTGAGGAGCTCAATGCACAGGCGCAAGGGGGGGAGACCTGATTACCATGAGAAGCGAGGGGAGGCGGAGATAGACTATGAATATGTATAGGTGTCTTATGAATATACAATACTTTGTAACATATAAGCAAAACAATAGCTACAGGAGGTTGCGCATGCTTGCGGTGGAGCGATCCCCCATGCGCCCAGCGCTGAATAAACATACCTGCTTTACAACCCCAAAGTTGTAGAGTTAATTTTTCCGCAAGTCATTTTGGCACCCCAGATGTGACCCTCTCTACTCGGCTGCTGGGACCGCTGAAGAGTGGACTTCCTAGGTGCACCCCAAGCCCTTCTCAGAGGAGCTCTGCTCCCAGCTGTCCACGGCGGGAGCAGACAAGAACCATCGAATTCGCGGATCAAGGTATGTTTAAAGGAATAACAGGATGCTGGTAAGACGCACAGAGACGTCTGGAGCACAGCCTGTCCCGAGGAAGGGGGTACCTATTTAGGTTTGGTTCTGCGAGACCGAGCAGAAAAGAACATTGGGACTTGTTGTTATGGGAGCATCAGTGACCACCTCGACCAACTAAATAAGTGGGTATCGGGGTTCATGGGAGTGTCATTTACCACCCCAGGATTTGATACTTGCAGTTTGTTGCAACCTGTGGGATTTACTGGAATCATTTGGTTTTGAACTTATGGCAAATGGTTAACAGTTTATGATATATGTTACAAGCGGACTTGGTTAATGTTTGAATTTTGATATACTTTGTGGTATAAGTGAAAAGTGTGGTGGGCTCTTTAAGTGCTTGTATGTCTGTGTGTCTGTGTGCCTGCGTGCCTGCAGGGCTTGTATGTCTGTGTGTCTGTGTGCCTGCACGCCTGCAGGGTGTGAGTGAGGCGCAGTCATCGTAAAACAAATGAGAAGCTCCTATTTGTTCAAATAGTGCATTGTCTTTCTATGTTTTGTGAAAACATTGTATGGACCAGAGACGGGAAAGTGAATCCCTTCTCCGCTGGTTTTGATTAGAATCTAGTGACTATCTGTGTGAAAGAAAAGATTTTGGGAAGAAGGAATAATAATGGGGAATAAGCAGGGAAGAATTGTAAAGAAAAGCCCTCTGGATTGCATACTCACGCACTGGAAAGACATAGCGGGGAAGGGAAGCACGGAAAGTAAGAAAATCATGATTAAATATTGTAACCAGTGGTGGCCACTTTATAAATTAGAAGAGGAGGCTAAATGGCCGCTGAATGGAACCTTAGATTACCATACATTGCTACAACTGATGTTATTTTTACGGAGAGAAGGAAAGTGGGACGAGGTATCTTATGCAGATATGTTCTTTACCCTTTGAAATCATCCAGAATGGCAGAGGGATTCTGGATTAGTTCCACCACAAGACCCCTTAGTGCTTGCCCTAGAAAAGGATTATAAAGGAGAGATGAAAGGAAAATTAAAAAGGTGTTGCTCATCATGCAGCATTGGACAAAGGTGCACAAGGGTGGATAAGACTAGAAGGGCGAAAGAACAGAGCTTGGAGGACTTATTTAAACCCCCTCCTCAGCCCCAGGAGCAAGACGGGGACTCGGACGAACCGTCCATTCCTCCGGATAGCCCAATCTCCTCCCGGACTCGAGGAAAAGCTAAGCACCCCTTAGAGAGGCGGTGGGACCTCGGGGTGGTACTATGTTGGTAAAGGTGCCGTTTTCCACCTCCGATTTGGAGATGCAGCTGTTACTGGATCATTTAACTGAGATGGAAAAGCAGCTGGTTTTAAAAATGGCACAGAATTTGGCAGAAGATCACTATAGAGCGGTTGGAGGAGACTATAAGGAGTTCCTCCCTCTCCACGATAACCCTAAATGGGATCCTAATCGATCTGCACATGTGGAAAGATTACAGGGGTACCGTGAGTGGATTGCAAGGGGAATGGAGAGGGCTATCCCTAAGACCATAAATTGGTCAGCACTTTATGAAATCAAACAGGGTCCATCCGAGTCCCCATCAGAGTTCCTGGATCGGCTGAGAGATATAATGCGCCGCAATACTCCTTTAGACCCGAGCTCAGAGGTAGGGATACAGCATCTGGTTTCTCTGTTCCTAGGGCAAGCCACAGGGGATATTAGGCAAAAACTTCAGAAGTTACCCCCTCCCGGGGGAAGGAACTTAGAAACACTATTAGAGGAAGCATGGAGGGTATTTCGGAATAGGGAAGAGGACTACAGGAAAGGGCACAAGAAAATTTTGGCAGTAATAAAGGAGGGGGAGCAAAAGAGGTTGGAGCGACCCCCGCTCAAAGGAAATCAATGTGCAATATGCAAGGAATTCGGGCACTGGAAAAACGAATGCCCAGGGAGATGGAAAAACAAAGGAAAAGCGGGGAACCGCCGAAAGCGACAGACGTTAGCTAATTTAGAAGAACAATGACGGGGACCTGGGGAATCTACCCTAGCGGATCCGCTGGTTACAATAAAGCTGGGGACAGAACAGAAGGAAGTGGAATTTTTGGTAGACACTGGAGCAACATATTCAGTCTTAAATATGGATTTAATACCCTTAGAGGAGGATTACGTCATGGTGGTGGGAGCCACTGGCCAAAGTGAAAACACATATTTCTGCAAACCTTTAAAATATGAATTAGGAAAGCAGTTAGGTATACATAAGTTTCTGTATATGCCTAACTCCCCAAAAGCACTACTGGGGAGAGACTTATTAGAACAATTAGGAGCAACCATTAACTTTAACAATGGAGAGATTACTCTGGATGTAAACAACCAAGAACTTATTCAAACCATGAGCTTATCTCTAACTAGGGTTCCCACAGAAGGAGAAATTAGTGAGGAGATTACCAATCAAGTGTATCCCGGAGTATAGGCCACTGATACGCCTGGAAGGGCGAAGAATGCTCCCCCTGTAGAGGTAAACGGAAGATCTCCACCCAGTGGTGGAGGTAAAT
Organism: Bubo scandiacus; assembly: GCA_017315185.1. Lineage (NCBI taxonomy): Eukaryota > Metazoa > Chordata > Aves > Strigiformes > Strigidae > Bubo > Bubo scandiacus. Next base: position 4,494 of record JADKXW010016000.1, read on the forward strand.
GGAAGATCTCCACCCAGTGGTGGCAAACCCATACACTTTGTTAACAAAATTAACTCCTGAGCTAATCTGGTTTACTGTTTTAGATCTCAAGGATGCCTTCTTCTGCCTCTCTCTCCTCGAAGCCAGTCAAAAGATATTCGCATTTGAATGGGAAAATCCTAGGAGTGGACGTAAAACCCAGTTAACCTGGACGGTGCTGCCACAAGGATTTAAAAACAGCCCCACTATATTTGGCAACCAATTAGTGAAAGATCTCGAACTATGGGAAACCCCAACTCCACCTGAAGAGGGAAGGCTGCTGCAATATGTAGACGACATCCTAATCGCCACCAAGACCAAAGAGGCCTGCATGACCTGGACGGTAAGCCTTTTAAATTTTCTGGGACTTCAGGGCTACCAGGTGTCTAAAAAGAAGGCCCAGGTGGTGCAGCGTGAAGTGATCTATCTGGGCTACGAGATCAGTGCTGGAAAGAGAACATTAGGACAAGCTCGGAAGGAGGCAATTTGTCAGACTCCAAGGCCACAAACAGTGAAGGAATTGCGAACGTTCCTGGGAATGACCAGTTGGTGCAGGCTATGGATCTATAACTATGGACTACTTGTTAAACCTCTGTATGCACTAACCACCACCGAACAGAAAAATCTCCAATGGAATAAAGAGGCCATACGAGCTTTTGGTTTGCTAAAGAAGGCCCTAATGTCAGCTCCAGCCTTGGGACTTCCAGATGTAAGTAAACCATTCTTTCTCTTTTCACACGAGAAACAGGGAATTGCATTGGGAATACTGGCACAAGATCTAGGCCCATATCACAGGGCAGTTGCTTATTTTTCCAAACAACTAGATACAACCACCAAAGGTTGGCCTGGATGCCTGTGGGCGGTTGCAGCAGTGATTTTAAACGTGCAGGAGGCACGAAAATTTACCTTAGGCCAGAAAATGACTGTATTAGTATCTCACACAGTGTCGGCAGTACTAGAAATTAAAGGGGGACACTGGCTATCACCTCAAAGATTCCTGAAATATCAAGCAGAGTTAATAGAACAGGATGATGTAGAGACCATAGTGACTAACATTGTCAATCCAGCTTCTTTCCTCAGTGGAAACACAGGAGAGCCAGTGCAACATGACTGCCTGGAAACCATTGAGGCAACTTACTCGAGCCGCACGGATCTGAAGGACAACCCGATGGAGGACACAGAAAGCTGGTTCACAGACGGAAGTAGCTATGTCCTGAGCGGCAGAAGGTACGCTGGTTATGCTGTTACTACCACCCGAGAGGTACTGGAATCAGGACCGTTACCTGTAAACACATCTGCACAGAAGGCAGAAATAATTGCTCTAACCCGTGCACTGGAATTAGCCCAAGGCAAAACTGTGAACATTTACACGGACTCAAAGTATGCCTTTGGGGTGGTACATGCACATAGAGCTATTTGGAAAGAAAGAGGACTGCTAAACTCACAGGGAAAGCATATCAAACATGGAGAAGAAATTCTAAAACTGCTGGAAGCTGTCCAACTTCCAGAAAAGGTAGCAATTATGCATATTAAGGCACACCAAAAGGTGAACTCGGATTTGGAAAAAGGAAATGAACTGGCGGACAGGGAGGCAAAACAAGCAGCCAAGAGAGAGGTAAAAATGGAGGGGGCTCTAGTCCCTGACGGACAGACTATCACGGAAGGTAAGCCCAATTATACTAAAGAGGATCAAAAACTTATTACAGATTTGGAAGGTTCATATAATGAGGAAGGATGGGCTGTCACTCCCCAAGGAAAGATAGTAATCCCTTCCTATTTAACTAGACATTTGGTACAAGAAGAACACCGAAAGGGCCATTGAGGAGCTGAGGCCCTATACCGATATTTGGTTAAAAGCATTAGGGCCAGGAACTTATATACTATAGTAAGACAGGTGACGCAACAATGTGATCTTTGCCTCCAGACTAATCCCAGGAATACCCCCCATATAGAGGTAGGACAAATTGGGAAAGGAAATGGACCAGGACAACAATGGCAAATTGATTTCTCAGAACTTCCAAGAAAAGGGGGGTATCGATATTTATTAGTGTTAACAGATACCTTTTCTGGATGGCCAGAGGCGTTCCCTACTAGAACAGTTAAGGCCCGGGAATTGACAAAAGTACTGATACAGAAAATAATTCCACACTTCAGAGTTCCAGCAACTATATCCTCGGATAGAGGATCACATTTTATTTCAAAAATAGTCCAGCAAATTAGTCGATATCTGGGTATAGATTGGCAACTTCATACCCCGTATCGTCCCCAATCTAGTGGCCAAGTGGAGAAAATGAATCATTTGATTAAGCAGCAAATAGTAAAACTTGGCCAGGAGTCAAACCTGACCTGGCCCCAGGCCCTCCCTCTGGCTCTTCTGCGCATACGAGCCAAACCCAGGGCTAAGGAAGGGTTGAGTCCTTTTGAAATGCTGTATGGCAGGCCTTACACGGTACAGAAGGGAACATCAATGCAGGCCGGGGAAGAAACCATGACATCATACATGATAGCCTTAAGTAAACAGCTCAATAAAATCGGAAAACATGTGTTTGGTACCCGGGTTAGGGGGTTAGATGGGCCAGTGCATAATATACAACCGGGGGACTATGTGTATGTTAAGTCTCTTACAGAAAAAACGCTGGAACCGCAGTGGGAAGGACCCTTTCAAGTACTGCTTACAACGTTCACAGCCATCAAGATTAAGGAATACTCAGCTTGGATTCATCACACTCGGGCGAAGAAGGCACACAAACCGCCATGGGAAGTTACCCAGATTCAACCAGGAAAACTGCGCTTCTCACGATAAGTTTGGCAATCACCTTCCCCCAGATTTTTAGTCAAGGACTCACTGAATGGCCATGGTCCCAGGCCCTCTTTGGACATGATGACTTTTGGGACACCGCAAGTGGGGAGTCTTCCAGCTCCAACACATTTTTAACTTTAGCTACTGTAGTGTTACGAGGAACGGAGGTCTATTTAAAAACTGAGTGGGAGAGTATTGATGGGGTCTTACAATTATGGGGAACTTTAGGACAAGAGGTTCAGGTAGGGTGCCAAGTAATAGATAAGAATAGCCCTGCCTATTGGTCAGTACACCATATCACGGTATATGAGGTTAAAAAGTCGGGCTCTAAATACAAGGCATTATCAAGTCATGGACAGGTTTGTGATACAAACAAACCGGATTGTTGGTATAATTTCACTTTAAATTACCCTATGGCTTCTGTGGTATGTAGTTGGACTGATGGCAAAAAGGGATTGTCTTTTAAATTCTACATAGCGACAAGAACCACTACCACACCACCTGTCACATCTGTAGGAACCATGACAATGGCTACTGAACAAATGATAGAGTCAAGACCACACATCTTTAAAATAGGTCCATATGTGATCCGAAAAACTGGTCAACAAGTCGTACTGCTCAATCCCCAATGGTCACTAAAACAGGTAGAAGTATATTTACAAGTGAATTTGACAGATGTACAACCAAAATGCCTCCCATATGTAGAAACAGCCCAAAAGGTATGGACAGCCTGGTTAAAATCTCGCATGGTCCGTAAGCAAAAGAGAGACGTAACTGGAATCTTAGGAACGGGACTGGGGGTATTGAACAGTATAGATTCGGAAGTGATAATGAATAAGTTAGCAACAATAACCCGAGATTTGAATCAATTACAACCACCCCTACATTCATCATTACTAACCTTAGGGAACCATCAATGGCTAATATCGAGACTCCTCCCCGATTGGGAAAGGACTAATATCAAAGACCATTCACTGGTGGTGGAGGGGATAGAGGCAGTACAGAAAGACACATCCTTGGCTCTTAGCTGCATACAGGCGCAGATGTGGGTGCAATCAATTATCTCCAACATTTTGAGGGAAGGGGAGGAAGGAATCCTCCCTATGGAAATCCGAAAAATAATTTGGGACAAAGCACTGGACCAAGAAAGAGAACTGCAATCCTGGTGGAAAATGGTAAACTTTACATACAATGATAAAAATGGTAAGATTACAGCCTTTGTGCTAACAATATCGAAGGCTGACCAGTATAAGATCTACCCTGTTGCTGCCATAGGATTGTATCATGAAGGGGTAATAATCAATCCAGTAGGACATAAAGGGTGGGCCTGGCAGCAGGAAAACAAGTGGCAGACAATTGATACAGATCTGTGTACTAGTATGGGACATCAAGGATATGTCTGTGAAGGAAACACTATAGGGGCTCAGGATATGTGCTTAGACACCCATCAGAAAGAATGTAATTTTGAAGTCCAACCCTTTCCTAGCAACCATACTGTTCTAATATACATAGGAGAAGGATGTATTTGTCTGCGTACGTCTTGCGAGAGCTTGACAGTGGATGGCTATGTAAAAGAGGTAGGAAACCATTCTAATTATTGTGTGTGTAACTTTACCAAGATTGAAGGGTGTGACTTCAGTTATAATATCCCAGTTCTAAGTTCCCAAGTAATAGAAACGGAATACAATCTGTTTCAAAAGATAAGCACTATTCCAATAGGTATGAGCCTGGAGAGAGTGGAAGAAATGTTACAGCACAAAGACCTACTCTCGATTTTAGAGAAGGTAAGAGAAGAGGGGAAAGAAATGTTAGTTGTGGTAAGACATGATGCAGAACAGATTCATGAAGTCTTGGCAAAAGTACAAAAGATAGGAGAACACCATTGGTGGGACACTCTCCTAGGATGGTCACCAACGACTACCGGAACCCTTAATACTGCACTGCACCCAATAATAATATTACTAATGTCAGTAGGGCTGTTGCTAATCCTCACTACAGTTATATACATATGGAACTGGAGACTTGCTAAGCGCTTGCAAATCATGTATGATGCTTTATACCATAACCCAGCTCTTAAGTTAAAGTAGATGTTCTAACTTTTAGGAGTAATAGGATAGTAGACAATATACTAAAGAAATAGTAAAAGAATTTACTAAGTAAAAAGAAAAGGGGGGAATGATAGGGGGAAAATGTAAACTGTCTTAGTCAGAAGGATGTGAGGGGGAAGAAGCTGCGCAAGAGAAAGGGGGCCCCACGTTGAAAACACCAGGTGCTGATAATGTTGCTAGGATACAATCTTCTAGGCCAAAGATGGGACTTCCTCTCGTCCTTGAGGGGGTATGTGTCATTGATAAATCTCCAGTACAGACTGACCTAGGAGTGTGGATAAGAAGCAAAGAACAACTAAGCCTGCGCAGAACAAGAGGAAGAGGAGATACTTTATCTACACGACCACTGCCCAGGACTTGAGGAACTCAATGTGCAGTTGCAAGAGGAGGGGGGACCTGATTAACATAAGAAGCGAGGGGAGGCGGAGATAGCTTATGAATATGTATAGGCGCTTAATGAATAAACAACACTTTGTACCATATAGGCAAGGCAAAGGCCACGGGAAGGCGCGCATGCTTGTGGTGGAGCGATCCCCCATGCGCCCAGCGCTGAATAAACATACCTGCTTTACAACCCTGAAGTTGTAGAGTTTATTTTCCGCAAGTCATCTCCGCTCTGTCTGTGCGGGGCTTTTCCCCTCCAGCGGTTACGGAGCGATCGGCACCGACCCTGCGGGCAGGCGGGGAGCGGGGGGCTCAGAATGGGGCTGGGGGGGCCGAGGCACCGGCTGTCCTGGGCGGCCTCTGCCCGGGGGGTTGGGGCAGGAGCTGCAGGACTGCCCGTGGTTTCCAACAGCTCCGACAGCAGGGAGTCTCTGGGCGTGCAGAGAAGCTGCGGTACGCTTTATTTTCTTCCTGCACAGCTTTAGAGCCGCTGGAACTCGAAGGGATACTTAGAATCTGCTCTGAGCCTCTGCTCCACCCGCGGGGGTTTTCTCTCCGGGACAAATTGCACTGGAGGTGTTAAACTCTCAGGGGCACGGGGGTGGGCAGCGAGGCAAGGTCTGCTGGGTGCTTCAAACAATTCCTCTTGCTCGTACTTCAGCAGGAGAGAGAGGAACCTGTTGTAAAAGCAGCTGAGGGATTTATAAAAGTGAAATATTAATGACCTGGAAAAGCTCAGAGAGCAAAGACGTTGGGCCTGATCATTCAGGAGGGTTCTTGTCCTCTACAGCTCCTCACTGTGTGTGTGTCTGTAGGACAAATGCAGTTGGTATGAAGGACAGCAATATTTGTATTTATCTAGCTAGAAGTAGTAATAGCACATAAAATATTTCTGTATTGTTCATTATCTCTGCAGCGGCTGCTTTAGCCATGATTTTGGAGGCTGCTGCAGGACAGAGAACTATTGCAGAAACAGGAACAAATATTTCAAGAATGTTTTCTTAGCAATGGAAATGGGAAGGGCTGACTCACACCGGGGCTGGGTTACAGGAGAGAGCGCTGGGGATTTCAGTCTGTCAGTCACAGAAGATGCTGAAAAAGCATCTTGTGTGTCCAGATCTCAGTGTGTGTGTGTGTGTGAGCATGGTCTGTCATGCTGCGTCAGCTGTGTGTGGTGGGATTCCTCCTTGATTCAAGCCTAATGCCTCACGTAAGCGTTTATAGTTAATAGCTGGATGTTGAACAACTTAAATTTGGCAATGGTTTTGTTCACTAGATTGTGCTGGTGAGCACTCGGAATGTGCAGTGTGATTTGTGCTTGTGACAGTTGATGTGTCCTCCTGTGTTCCAGCAAGGGCCTTTAACACTGGGGTTGTGGAAGGGGCAGCCATAGATGTTACATGTGATTGTGTTAAACCCCTGTCGCTGTTCACTAGTTAAACACGTGGTTACTGGTACTTACTGCTTTTGCCTTGTTCTCCCTGCACTGCATGGCCGAGGGTACTGCTGGGATAATATAAACCCACACACCTCTGACTGAAGACTATAGAACCAGTTTTTCATTGTATGGCACAAAATGTGAACGTTTCCTACAAAGTCTACTGCTTTTACCTGAAACATGATCTGTCCTGTGCAGGATAGTTGTTTTATAATAAAATACAGTGATAGTGTAAGGGAAAAGAAACCACAGGCAAGCCATAAGTAAAAGCAGAGAAGTCCTGGGTGTGGAAAAAGCAAGAAGTTTTTACAATGAGCACTGTAACCTGTGGCATGCATTTTATAATTCTGCACAGAAAACTAAAAAAAGAAAAAAGACCCCAAACACACCATAGAGGTGCATTACAAGATCTGAATGATGATGTTCTCAGTTGCCTACAGACAGCACTATGTTTTGCCTGGGTGTTGCTGTGTAAGCCCCTGTGAGTGCCGAGATAGGAATGTGTAATTATTTCCTTCACAGGTGGGACATGGACTCAGTGGTTGTGGTGGAGTCACAGCTGGTTTGTGCTAGAGAAAGGCCGTTGAACTGGAACAGGCATCGCAGGTCCCACAGTCTTACCTCAGTGACTTCACTGTGTCAGTGCAGTTTTTCTGATAGTCTGACATGGGTGTGGAAACTCCCTGCACACCCAGCTGCAGGGTTTGGGTGTAAAGTTATGCAGCATTTGCTCTATAAAGACTCACACTAGCAGATTGTTTTTTTCAGTCGAGGAGAAAAAGCTTTTCCTGGATCTTCTTTGGCGTTAAGTTGGAGAGAAAGCAGTTCAACACTCCAGAATGTAATGTCACTTTTACATTATTTAAGGAAATGCCACTTAATTTTGTACAGTGCTCCAGCACACCAGGAATTTGAGACCCAGCTGGGTCAGTAATGCTGCTGAGGGTCACAGCTGTCTGCCAGTGTGAGGAACCAGCTGTGACAGGCTGGGAGGAAGCTTTAAAAAATACTCCTTGCCTGTACATTTTGGTAGTGCAAATCCCTGCTTGTGAAAATACATTGACTGGTTCCAGTGCATTTCCAGCTCCAGCTTTCTTCTCTGTTTCGTTTCCTTCACTCTTGTTTTCTGGCCTCTTCTCTGTTTCTTTGCCGTGCCATCTTGATGGGATCTCTTCAGATGTTTTCCTGTGAAAGTAGCAGCTCTCAGGTGATTTACTGATTCTGTATAGTGCAGTGAGATGTAGATTTGGGTGAAAGGACAGAAGTATTCAACAGGCTCCTCATCTCTGTGCTGCTTGTGCCATCGTGGTTGGAAGCAGAACCTCTGCAGCAATGACTTTTGTGCAGATGATGTTCCCCTGCCATCGTTAGCCGTGCCAGCAGACCTGGGACCCGAGAGAGATGAAGGCACCTGGTAGGGGCAGGAGGCGGTGGGAGGGGTGTGCTGTGCTGGGGGGTAACGGCAGCTTCTGCCCCCCTGCCAGCAGCCAAATAAACCCGCCTTTGGGGCTTTGGATTTTGTCTGTGTGCTGGGTAACAGTTCCACATTCTACAGTGTCTTCTCGCTCTGTTTAGTGTGGTGCCAATCCAGGGGGTGTATTTCTGAGCTATCCTGGCTCATTTATTTATTATTTATTCATTTATTTAAAGTGTTTTGCATTCATTTTTTACTGTATGATTGGTGAGTAGGGAGGAGAAGAGCAAAGTTTTACTCTGAATTATTGGAGAAGTTTTGGCCATTGAAGCCCGTGACAGAGCTGCTACTGATTTGAGTAGGAGCCTTGGTGACTGTTTTAACAGGTTTATAACCTTAAAATATGCAGGCTGGATTCTTGATGACCAGCTGAACATGTTGTGGCACACGTACAATGGAAACTGAATAACAGTCCTGCCAAAATATTCATTTTCTTTATTAATTGTTACCATACTTACTACTTTAGTGTGTGCAAGAAAAATAATATTTATTCTACTGTTAACACAGAAATTTTAAATAAGAACCTAATCTATATATTACAAGGATGAAAGTGCTAACAAGCTAATTTAGTTTGCAGTATTCAGAAATATTAATAAACTGCCTTGGTAAGCAGATTCTTTCAATGATATATTCATGTTTTTTCTCTTGATATTGCTGAAGGGAGGTGACTGGCAGAAAATGGCAATAGGGAAAATGATGTGGCTTTCTACATACGAATTTAAAGTGATGCTGCAAGTCGATGTGTGTTCTTTCAGATTTGCAGAGCTCTCAGATACCTTGAGAGCAGATGGTGCCTTCAGCTGTGGGTGCAGTTCCCAGTACAAAAGGAGATGGGTTTAAGGGATGTGGGGTGCGAAGGGGGTGCAAGGCTCTGCCTCAGTGGAAGTAGCAAAATAACCTGGTTTTGTTTTGTGGGACTTCTCCAGGGGTTTGTAGCTGTAGTTAGTGCAGCGATTGTACTGCGGGTAGAAGACTCAAGCATCACAATTTGCTAGCGTTTTGAACCTGTTTTTTTTGACATAGCAGCTATAGGCTGTGTGAGAAATGTTGGCCCTGTAAGCCAGTGGCAAAACTGCTGCTGATTTTAATGAGATTTTGATTATATCTGTAAATAATATTTTAGTATCTGTCTGCTTTGTACAGCATTTATTTTCATCAGGGAATGATTTTCAGAAGTTACTGAGCATGTACTGGTTTGATGTTTTTTGTTACATCATTAAATTCTTAGTGCCTCTAAAAATTAGGTTATCAAATTGTTTCTTACAATGAGTTGAGAGTCCGGAAGAATAGGAATAGGAGCTTTAGAATGGTCGAGACACTGCAAATAAAATTGATGTCAGTTCAGTGTATCTGAAAATCTGTACATATGGGCATCTACTCGATACTAATGATAATTATGTAAGGGCACAATATCAGGTGGGAAACAAGGCATTTAGAGTTTCTATGAAGTCCAGCTGGAGCAGAGGTTAAAGAGACCAGGGATGTTAAAATGTTTGCCTGGATTTTAGATTTTCAGAAGTTTATGAATAATGGGAAAGTAGAAGGAAGAATATAAGATTTGGGAAAACTGTGTTCCAAAATAAAATTGATAAGAGAGTTGTGGAAAACGTGCATGTGGAGTAGATGGGGAGGAAGTAAAAGGAATATAGAGAAATTAGTTTGTCAGCTGTTAAGAGCTGACACCACAAATGGCTTCTGTTTATCTGCTAATCTTTATTTTATAGTGAGCAAACTCTGGGGCATCTGCTGAGATGGGGAAGAAAGAGGTAGAGGAGAGGTGGTGGGGAATGAAAGAAAAATCAGCTGTTAAGCCTTTGTTCTACTCCACCACAGAAGGGCTGTTAGAAGAAATTCAGGGATCAGTCACATTAGGCACAAGGTAATCTCTATCTTTTCTAAATCCTCGTCTTCAAATTACATCCCGATCTTGGTCAAATACCTTTTTGGTGGCTGACTGTCTGTGGCGGGTCTCAGCAAATTTCGCACCAGTCTTTAGTACTTTCTTATGGCCCTTAAACAGGGTCTGATGTGCGGTTGTTTGTTAATGATGGATTTTGTTACAGATTAAACTTTTATGGGGCAGAAATGTGTGTGTCCTGGCTGCTGGGAGCTGCTTAGACATTAAAATGAACGAATCCCAACATACAAATCCGTAGGTAACTAAGCCTTGTTAGATCTGGTGCTCATATGTGAGAAAAAAGCCTGAGTAATAATTCTTAAATGTTTTTTGTGGTTTTCTGGTTTGGTTTGGGGGTTTGGGGCTTTTTGTTTTGTTGTTGTTGTTCTTCTGTTGTTTTTTTGGTTTAACTAACCTTTCCCCCTGGTTATTTTTCTATGACCTTTTCTAAAAGCATAGGGTGGAGCACTCCTTCAGGGTGTTGGACTGATGAGAATGGATTTGTTTAAGCCCATAGGCTGTATCCATTTACACACCTGAAGATCTGTCTTTGTTTTTAATCCTTACCTACATGAAGTCCTCAAGGAGGCATGTTGTGGCTATGGAGCTTTTGTGAAACTCAGCTTTTGACTGAGAAGGTAACAGGTATCGTATATTTGAGTCAGTCTGTTTTCATTGACATCCAACAAACCGATCAGCACAAGCAAAGAAGGCCAGACTTCTTTTTTGTGTGAGGTGTCAGAAAAGGATGGGGAAAGCCCAAACAAACCCGACTGTCAGGGTGCAGATGAATTGTTTTTGCTTTGAGCTAATGCCCCTGAGTGCTTGGAAGAACATAAGCCGTGCCAGTCAGTGAGCTGTGTGTTGGGCTGCCCACAGTGTAACTTAGGGAAAGATCCTGGTTCCAGGTACCAGCTGAAGAGGAGAAGCTGCTGAGCTGTGCTCTGTTGCCATCCAACATCTCCCCGGTCCCTCTGGCTTTAGGAGGTGAGTTAAAAGTAGAGAAGTAGGAGAAAACTTCAGAGGCAGGCATCTGTTTTTGTGTGCAATAGCAAACCCTTACCAATGAGTGGTGTGTACAAAATCCAAATATTTGTATTCAGGAGTGTGCAGTCCCACAGAAGTGTTTTAAGTGGGTTGTTGCTCTAGTAGCAATGAGCTTAGAAGTGGAGCAAGAGAGTCTTTGTGTCAAGAGAAGCTGAACAGACACATGGAATGATGTTTCAGTACTTCAGGCTTCTGAGATTTAGAAAACTTCCTGCATTTCTGAGCTGTAGCTGATCACAATTTCCTGTGGGGAACATGCAGAATAAATATTGAAGAGAGTGACTGTGAAAAATAATGCTATGGTGTGAGAGTTTGGCACAGGAACAACAGCAAAACCCTCCTCCTGTGGTGGTTTATTTTGGAAAACAGTTTGGGCAGGGCACTGCAGTGATTGTTCCAGAGCGTGTTTCTCTATCAAACCGGGTTTGGTTTGGGCTGTCAGACAGGTGGCATTGCCGTGCTCCTGTAAAACCATTTGCTGAGCTTGTGTGCAGAAAATGCCCCTGTCTGTTGGAATGAACATTTCCCTGAGACAAACTGGTGTGGGGGTGCAGCAGAGTGACTCGAGGTGAAGCATCCTTTTGAAGCTGGGATTCTTGCTTTTGCACTGGGATAGTTTTACCTTTGTTCGTGTTAGTTGTGCTTCAGTCAGTGCTGGTTGCGCTTCAGTTGTGCTCTGGTTCCTGTAGATGTGTGTTAGAAAGATCTTTTGTAATTTATCAGTTATGAATGATTGTTATTCAGGAAGGTTGTTTTGTGGGCTGCTTTACTATCTCGAATATCGCAGACCTGTAATGCTTGGGGAGTTAACAGAGGGATTTAATGACTCTGTGACAATAGGAACAGTTACAGGAACGGTGGGAAGAATCCTTGAATGTATTATTTTTATTTCCCGGGAGTTAATCTTCACATATCCAAGTAAATGAACCAGAATATGCTGCTTAGAAGAGAGAAGGCTGTAGTTAATGTGAATTACTCGCACAGCTTGATGGAAGGGGTGAGTGCTCTCAGGAAATGCAGTTATCAAGTTTTAAAGATTTTTGTTTTGAAGGATTTTTGCTTCCCCAATATATACAATCTCTAGATCAGTTGTGATGTAAAAAATGCAGTCAAAATAATAGTGAAGTTAGTTTTTGTGCCTAAAATATTTTACCTGTGTTTATTGTCACTGGCAGTGACATATGGAATGAGGTGTAGCCAGTTTTAAAAAAATAATACTTTCTAACATGGTCTTGGTGCAGTGGGTGTGTGAACTGGAAGCTTGATGCCAAAGTATGTGGCGAAGGTTAAAAGTCTGGATGTTTTCAAGGGAATGAAGGACAAGTTTATGGAGGTGAAATCCAAGGAGTGTTTCCAAGTCTACAGAAATTCTGACGGGAAAATGGTAGGAGAGGGAAGGATATTTCTTGGGGGGCAGTACTTTATGCTCTTGCTGGACATAAGATTTTGCCCTGCCTGAGCCCAGGTGCGGGCTGGCTGCATTTTAGGAGTGGCCATGCCAGATCAAAGTTCTGCAGTCACAAAGCATCCTCAAATTAAAATTGGTTGCAGTTGTGGAAATTAAGAACTGGAAGTCTTTGTGAGAGCTGGTTATGGCCACAGTGCCCAAGATAATACAAATTGTATGAGCTGACAATCTTATCCCGGGAGCTGAGGGAATGCTGCTGATCTTCTCTTCGGTTTTTGAACTTTGATAATCCACTGTCCCACGTGGCAGAACAAGGGAGATCTTGTTTTCTGTGTATCAAACGATGGCAACAATTTCTTGGCAGCTGAATTAATTTCAGATTCTGTAACATGACTTCAGGTTAACATTAGATTTCTCATGTCTAAGGGTATTTTAGCCTCTCAACTCTATTCATAGGAAGAAAATTCCAGCGGTGTTTGTGTTTTAAATTTGATCTCCCCTGCATTCTTACATAGCAGGTGTATGTCCCAACCCCCTTCACAGATAACGATGTGGAAAGCACTGTGGCCACGACCAGCATCACTTCTTTTCAAAAATCAGTTCTTAAACTTTCGGATTCTAGATGAACAAAAGGTTATTAGTGTATACCTAATAAGAGGAATTCCATTTCCAAGACTGCTCTGTGCTGCACGATAAGATGAAGTCACTCGTACAGCGTTCATTTTAATAAGCTAAATGAAACATTGCAGGAGTAGGAAGCAAAGATTTAGGTCACCCCTAAAATACATGAAAAAAAAAAGTGACTTACTGAGGTAGTGGGTAACCAATCCCCATTTCACATAGGGGATGAGGCTACAATATGTCTCTGCATGGGGGAGCACTGAGCAGAAATACAGGAGGTGTTTTTCCTGCTGTGTATTTCGTTAGTGAGACTGCTTGCGGGGATGAGGCAGGTTGGTTTCTTACACTGAAAAACATGACGTCAGCTTGTGGAAGTTTTAAAGGAAATTAAGGAAGCTTATTCAAGAGTCAGAAAATGTTTTAACTTGGAGGGTTAAAAAAGGTCTACTTGTTTGACTTAACAGGAAAAAAAAAAAAAGGAACTTGATAAATATAAATAAAAATATGGAAATGTATGTGCAGGTAAGAGGAAGCTTCTTGAAATAGGGTGGTGTTTAGTTAGTAGTTGGGAGTACAAGAGTTTGTATAAAATCTGAAATCTGAATATGAAGGAACTAATTTGTGTGGACTGTTCTATAGGAGGTCTGAAGCAGTGCTCATTAATTGGTTTCCATGGGACTGAAAAAAAATAAATATGGATCCAGTTCATGTTCCATAGCTGACTGTTCTGTGTAAGCCTATATATTGAGTGAAATTTGTCTTAAAATCTGTTGGAGGAACTTATTTTGATGTGGCCTAAGGGGTAAGATGGCTCAAGTTTTTAGGGTAAAAAGAGGGATCCAGGAGCTGAGAAGTGCTTCCTCCATCCTTGGCAGCAGCTGAGGTGCCCCGGGCCACTGCCCAAGTGTCCTCTGGGTTGTCTGCAGGCGGTGCTGGAGAGGGGTTCAGCTGCGGGGCTGCGGCCGCTGCTGGCACAGCTGTCCTGGGTCTGCTCCGGGGACGGCCGGAGGGGTGTCCCCGTGCCCCTGTGCCACAGGCTGTCCTCTGCAGGGCCCCACGGCCAGCCAGTGCTTCTCCTGTGCCTGGGGGGTTCCTAAAACCCTGCACTTCTGTTGGGGGAGAGTGCACGTAGAGTTGTGCTGTCCTGAGAGTGCTGAGTGAAAAAGAGCAGGTGTTTTTCTAACTCAGGAATTGAGTGGTTATGGATTTTGCTAACCAGAACTTTGTGTTCCTTCCCCCCACCCCCCAGTTCTGAGGGCAGCTGCTTTCCTTGTTCCCTGCTGGCCTTTTGCCTCTCCCACCCGTGGGTGCCTGCGGTTCCAGCCGCTCCCTGTCCTGTGTCCGCAGCCTGGCCGGGAGGAGCCTCACAGACCCTGGCTGGGCTCTGCTTAGGCTTTGCTGGACAAGCCTGGGGTTAGACAGAGCTTCACACTGAATTCACATTGTCGTTATGAAAACGGGCAGCTCATTGGTTCTTCCAGCGAACTGAAGTGAAGGCTGGGTGGCATCTGTTTAGTAAAGTCCATCATCATCTGGAGATTAAAGGGGGAAGTATTTATACTCTCCTGTATCCCAGTGCATTGGCTTAGTATTTCTGTGGGCGTTCGATGCTGACCTGGAGGTTTATAAGAGACTTTATGCCGTCAGTATGTGACTTGGAACTGTTATGAACACGTTTCCATATGGAAGTTTTCTTGGACTCTGGTGGATATCTGAATACCTTACCGTAAATTTGAACCCTCAGGAAATGAAAGTGAACTTTACCAGTCTTCTGTCTGAGCTGCCCAGTACAAAGACCCTAACTTAACCAGGTTTCTCTCATTTATTTCCACCATGATTCTCTGTATTTTTAGGACTTCAGTGATATTTTTTCTTTCTTTCTTGGAAACAGTACTTCTCCAAAGAAATCCTTATGCTAAGTTATAGTCAAACACATTGATGTTCCAAGAGGAAAACAAACTGAAAACGTCTGTAGATAGTCGAGGCGTACGGTATGTTGTCCCTCGCTGTGCCACAGCTGGATCCTTCAGAAGATCGCTGTGGCAGCATCTCATGGGGTGAAGGGTAGGAAGCACATGTGGCACGTTTCTTGGCTGACTATGAACTTCTGACTTGCTTGTGTATAGCACAGTCCTAATGCTTTTTTAATGCAGGTTTTGTGTGTGTGAGGGTTGATTTTATACTACAGTATCGTAGTGTCATAACATGTAATTAGGTAAGCTATAATTAAACTGCTACTGAGTTACATAGTTTAGGATGATAGATTATTTCCTTTTGGATTGAGGCCATTTCTTTCATGTGGCTTCCACGTCTCTGATTTCTTGTTCTTCAAAATAGGATTAAAGACTCAGCAGACCTACACAGCTAATGACCCAGTGGGAAGTTCAATATTTTAATGAATTAGAGGCATAAAGCCCCCCCTTCATGTTTATCTCTTCATTAAAAATGTTATTTAATAATCTATGCTAATGAAATACGACAGAAATGAAGCCACAAAATACAGCATCTGTGGCAAAGCTGAGGCTCGGCTGTCTAGGCCATTGCAACTCCAGGGTGTGTTCCCAGGCTGTGCTTTGTGCATCAGCTG
>MU209867.1:0-18459 GCA_017315185.1 Bubo scandiacus
CACCCCCTTCCTCCTTTCTCCCAGCTTTATACTGAGCAGACGTCATACGGTCTGGAATATCCCTTTGGTCAGTTGGGGTCAGCTGTCCTGGTTGTGTCCCCTCCCAAGATCTTGCCCACCCCGTCCCACTGTGGGGGGGGAAAATGTCGGAAAGAGCCTTGGTGCTGTGTAAGCACTACTCAGCAGTAGCCACAACATCAGTGTGCTATCAACACCCTGCCAGCTCCCAACATAAAACACAGCACCATGAGGGCTGCTACAGGGGAAAACCAATTCTGGCTCAGCCAGACCCAGTACACCCTCCCGTATGATGGGAAGGTTGGCGGCTCTTAACCACCTTGATCTGACACGGTAGTTAAACAGATGTCCCACAAAGTCAATGGGCTAATTTAATCAAACAAAACAATACTGCTAAGGAATCTCCTAATCAAACTGAAAACAAGCAAGCTGAGCGAAAAAAGTGGTGGCATATCTGTCTAAACTGAGAGTACACCTGTGAGTTTCTCCACGGCCTGCCCACTGAGAAACTAAAATTTCTAGCTGAAAGAGGGGAAAAGGAGGAAAGGCTACCTACATCTTCACCTAGTGCTCCTCCTGTCAAGGAACCCTTTTAAACCAGAACAATATCCTGATTTATCTTTTATCAAAAAGCAGTATCAGGGAATCTAGATAGAGGGCCCAAACTAGCAGATACAAGTGGTCCTACCTCTGCTTCTCGAGGACCAAGCCCCATACTTTGGGCC
Organism: Bubo scandiacus; assembly: GCA_017315185.1. NCBI lineage: Eukaryota > Metazoa > Chordata > Aves > Strigiformes > Strigidae > Bubo > Bubo scandiacus. The sequence goes on from MU209867.1 coordinate 744, forward strand.
ATAGTGAATAATAAACTGAAAGCCAATTTCCTCATAGATTCTGGGGCATAATTATCCATGATTAAGGCAGAATCATGCCCTGGGGCTGTCCCTTTAAAACATCAGAAAATATTCATAACTGGAGTAAGTAGAACAGTAGTTGCTTATTCAACTGTTAAAGCAAAATTGGAATTTCCTTTTTGTGCCCCACAAAAATATAAAATGTTATTGGGAAACATAAATATATTAAGTATGGATATTCTGAAAGGCAAAATTGGGTACAGGAGAATACTAAATGGGCTATTGGAGAGGGGAGGGGAGGGGAGGGGAGGAAGTTAAAGAATCCAGATCACTACCCCAGGTTCCAGCATTGTCTCAGGACTCCTAATCTTGGGTGGTGGGTGCACACACAGGAAGTTTTCTGTCACCTTTTTTAAATTCATCTTATCAGCTGATTAACATACTAGACAAAGAGAGGCAGGTATTCCATGAACTTATTTGCATGAGAGATAAGGAAAACGTGGAGCATCAGTTCTGTGCGTGCATTGGGGAGGAATGGGGTGCATTAACCCTTTTGTCCAATTGAGTCAGTGGTCATGATCTCCCCCCACCACCTTTACCTTTTCCTCAGTTTTTGCTTTTTGGGCACTTATCCAGCCTCTGGCTTCATCTGGTGCTGGGTGATTTTCTCTCTTATCAATCTTTTAGCTGTTCTTCAAGGCTTCAGTTGTAAATTAAATTGTAGGCATTAAGCTGAACATATGGTTTTACCCAGTCTACGTCTCCTCCCTTCAAGGCTTATCTAAGGAATTTGGTTATACAACTGCAAGGGAGCAGAGCCGTGCACCCTTCGATACACCCTGTGCTTCCCTGGGCAGATAATTAATTCCTTAGCCTGACCACAAAGGCCACAATTTGTCCTTGAGGTTTTCTGTGTCGATGAATGTTTGAGGCATGAACTCCTTCAGTTCCTCAAACTGGGGAAGACTTTAGGCTTTGCATAGTGCTGCAAGACAAAGGCAATGCTGTCTGCAAGAATCGAAAACCAGAACAAAATGCCAACTTCAGAAGAACCAGTGCATGGTGTCCTGGTTTCGACTGGGATAGAGTTAATTTTTTTTAATCTGGGAGGGAGCACGGCCAGAGCACCGGACCCAAATTAGCCAATGGAATATTCCAGATCATGTGACATCATGCTCAGTATATAAATGTGGGGGCGTCTGGAAAGGAGGTGGGTTTTCTCGCTTCCAGGATTGCGACTGCAGGATCTTGGTATTTTGGGATCACTGGCCGGGAACAGGCTGGGTATCACTCTGCAGGTGGTGAGCAATCATGTTGTGTATGACTCTATTGTACTTTCTATATTTGTCATTGTTTTATTTCATTACAATTACTAAACTGGTTTTTATCTCAACCTGTGAGTCTCCCTTTCCCCCATTCCCTGGACAGGGGGAACAGTGAGCAAGCGGCTGCATGGTGTCTGGCTGCTGGATGAGTTCAAACCGTGACACGTGGGGACAATAAGGAAAACACCTGAAGGTGTTCTCCAACAAGACCATGCAAATCAGAAGAACCGGACAACAGGCCTGTGAATCACAAACAGGATTTTGATGTAAGTATCACACAGACAAGACAGATGGTTGCAGGGGGGCATCCTTTGACCATGGTATTGGGGGATCTTACAGATACCTGTAAGACCATTGTGGGGTACAGGCTGGTGCTCTGTGTGTTTCCTTGCCCTTAGATTGATGACCTTACAGAACATTTCAAAAAGCTCCAGCTGGATGACTAACTGAGGAGGGAGAAGTCAGAAGTGTGCCATGTTCTATTTGTGTTCCTTTCTGGGGCTGTGTTGTGGTTTGAACTCAGCCAGTAGCAAATCGCCACGTGGCCAGTTGTTTACTCTCCCCCCACCCCAGTGAAATAGGAGAGGGACAAAAAAGAAGAAATTTGTAGGTTAAATAAAAAAAAAAAAATTAATAGCAAAACCAACAGTAATGATAGTAGTCCAAAATGGGTAAAATGCAGTAGTGGCTCACCGAACGGCGACCGGTACAGAGCCCGTCCCCAGCAGCGATCCGACCACAGCACAGAAACCCACCCAGCCGATCCGGAAACCGAAACCAAAACAAACAACGCCTGTGAGAGAGCACGCACCCGCCTATATGCTGAGCTTTGACGTCACATGACATGGAATGGTCCAAGGATCGATCAGGACCCAGCCCTTCAGCTGTGCTCCCTCTCAGCCCACAGAAAGTTAACTCTGTCCTGGCCAAAACCAGGACAGTCTCCACCCCTTATTCCATACCATTGATGTTCCAAATACATTCTAGGGAATCACCACCCCTTTTCCCGGGTCTCACAGATATCATTCCCTCAGTCTATGGGCCATCCTTCCAAAATGTCTACTGAGTTCATTTAGTCCATACCTTTGGGTTCCATCTGTCATGACAGTCTTTAAGGCTGGAGGAATGAGGTGGAGTCGGCTCAGTCAGTGGAGCGGGAGGCTTTGGATGTGGCAGGAGGATGTCGTGAGGCACCAATTGCAATAACAGGGTTATTTGACAGTTCAATTCATTGGCTATTTTCACCCAAAATCAAATCTCCCTGAGGCACACATCGGACTTCTCCATCCTTCTGCATTACCCACCAAGTACACCCTGGTCCTTGGGCAAAAGTAATCCCACACATGGGTTTATCTTTACCCGATGCAGGAGTAACCCAGACAGCCTTACCCAGCATATTTTTCATGTGCACTACGGGGGCTTTATCCCCATCTACAGTATGTAGGAGGTTTGACTGAGCAGGGCCAGCCTGGTTGGCAGATCCTCTGGTATTGACTAACCAGGTGGCTTTTGCTAAATGCACATCCCAGTGTTTGAAAGTTCCACCCCCCATTGCTCTCAGTGTAGTTTTTAGCAACCCATTGTATCGCTCAATTTTCCCAGAGGCTGGTGCATGGTAGGGAATGTGATATATCCACTCAGTGCCATGTTCTTGGGCCCAGGCGTCTATGAGGTTGTGTCGGAAATGTGTCCCATTATCAGACTCAATCCTTTCTGGCGTGCCATGCCACCATAAGACTTTCTCCTCAAGGCCTAAAATGGTGTTCCGGGCAGTGGCATGGGCACGGCCTAAGTTTCCAACCATCTGGTGGCTGCTTCCACCATTGTAAGCACAAAGTGTTTGCCATGCCGAGTTTGTGGGAGTGTGATATAATCAATCTGCCAGGCCTCCCCATATTTACATTTTAACCATCATCCTCCATACCAAATGGGTTTTAACTTTTAGGCTTGCTTGATTGTAGCACGTCTCACATGGTGTACTTTCACAACCAAGTTCTCTACCCGAGCAGCAATATCTTGCCATAATTCAGCAGCCCAGATGGGTTTGCCTCTGCGCTGCCAGTTGCTCCGTTTCCACTGCTGTAACCACCCCCACAGGGCATTTGCCACCATCCATGAGTCAGTATAGAGGTGGAGCACTGGCCACCTTTCTCGCTCAGCGATATCCAAGGCCAGCTGGATGCCTTTCACCTCTGCAAACTGACTCTATTCACCTTCTCCTTCAGCAGCTTCAGTGACCACTCGTGTGGGGCTCCACACAGCTGCCTTCCACCTTCGATGTTTCCCCACAATGCGACAGGACCTGTCAGCAAACAGGGCATATCGCTTCTCGTTATCCAGTAGTTTATTATATGGTGGGGCCTCCTGAGCGTGTGTTACCTCTTCCTCTGGCACCATTCCAAAATCTTTGCCTTCTGGCCAATTTGTAATCACTTCCAGTATTCCCGGATGGCTGGGGTTTCCTATTCAAGCCCGTTGTGTGATTAATGCAACCCATTTTCTCCACGTGGCATCGGCTGCATGGTGTGTAGAGGGGACACTCCCTTTGAACATCCAGCCCAGCACTGGCAGTCGGGGTGCCAGGAGGAGCTGTGCTTCAGTCCCAATCACCTCTGAAGCATCTCGGACCCCTTTGTATGCTGCCAATATCTCCTTTTCAGTTGGAGTACAGCGGTCCTTGGATCCTCTGTATCCCCGACTCCAAATCCCCAGGGGTCGACCCCGAGTCTCCCCTGGTGCTCTCTGCCAGAGACTCCAGGTAGGGCCATTCTTCCCGGCTGCAGTGTAGAGCACATTTTTAACATCTTGTCCTGTCCGAACTGGCCCAAGAGCTACTGCATGAACTATTTCCTTTTTAATTTGTTAAAAGCTTGTCGTTGCTCCAATCCCCATATAAAATCATTCTTTTTCCGGGTCACTTGATAGAGAGGGTTTACAATCTGGCTGTAATTTGGAATGTGCAGTCTCCAGAAACCCACAACGCCTAAGAAAGCTTGTGTTTCCTTTCTGTTAGTTGGTGGGGACATAGCTGTTATTTTATTAATCACCTCCATTGGAATCTGACGACGTCCATCTTGCCACTTTACTCCTAAAAACTGAATCTCTTGTGCAGGTCCCTTGACCTTACCACGCTTTATGGCAAACCTGGCTCTCAGAAGGATTTGGATTATTTTTTTTCCCTTTCTCAAAAACTTCTTCCGCTGTATTACCCCATGTAATGATGTCATCGATGTACTGTAAGTGTTCTGGGGCTTCCCCCTGTTCCAGGGCAGTCTGGATCAGTCCATGGCAGATGGTGGGGCTGTGTTTCCACCCCTGGGGCAGTCGATTCCAGGTGTATTGGACACCCCTCCAGGTAAAAGCAAACTGCGGCCTGCATTCTGCTGCCAGAGGGATGAAGAAAAATGCATTAGCAATATCAATCGTGGCGTACCACTTGGCTGCCTTCGACTCTAGTTCATACTGAAGTTCTAACATGTCTGGCACAGCAGCACTCAGCGGTGGCGTAACTTCATTCAGGCCATGATAGTCCACTGTCAATCTGTACTCTCCATTAGACTTTTGCACTGGCCATATGGGGCTGTTAAAGGGGGAGCGCGTCTTGCTGATGACTCCTTGGCTCTCTAGCTGACGAATCAGTTCATGGATAGGGATTACAGAGTCTTGGTTGGTGCGATATTGCCATTGGTGCACGGTTGTAGTAGCAGTTGGCACTCGTTGTTCTTCGACCCTCAGCAATCCCACAACAGAAGGATCCTCTGAGAGACCAGGTAACACAGACAGCTGTTTAATTCCTTCTGTTTCCAAGGCAGCTATACCAAAAGCCCACCGATACCCTTTTGGGTCCTTAAAATACCCTCTCCTGAGATAATCTATACCAAGAATACATGGAGTGTCTGGGCCAGTGACAATGGGGTGTTTTTCGCACTCATTCCCACTTAGGCTCACCTCGGCCTCCAATACAGTCAGCTGTTGAGACCCCCCTGTCACTCCTGAAATACAAATGGGTTCTGCCCCTTTAAAATTTGACGGCATTAGGGTGCATTGAGCACCAGTGTCCACTAGAGCCTTATACTGCTGGGGGTCAGATGTGCCAGGCCATCAAATCCACACAGACCAATAAACTCAATTGTCCCTGTCCTCCACCTGGCTGGAGGCAGGGCCCCTCTAATGTTGGTCATAATACCCGCTATCGACAAACAGGTTAGTGTGGTGTGCATGGATTTCAGTCTCATCTTGGTCACTCACTTCTTGTGAATACAATTCAGAAGTTCTTCTCATAGGATCGTGAGCAAAGTCGACCTTTCTGGTCTGTTTGGGCACTTGATTACTGGAAACTGGAGCAGCATTTCTCCTAAAAGAACCCCGTTTTCTACTTGTTCCTCCTTCCAACTCACATACCCGCTCTTCTAGGAGGTAGGTAGGTTTTCCATCCCATTTCTTCATGTCTTCTCCATAGTCATGCAGGCGATGCCGCAGCTTCCCCCGTGGTGTGTACCGGTTCTCTCGAGTAGAGAAACGACTGCTCCTAATAGCCGAGATTCTGGTCTGTGCAGGTGGGGAGTAGGACATGTTCTCCTTAAGTTGCTGGAATTCTTGAGATAATTTCTCCACAGCCACGACGAGGGACGAAGAGAGACTTTCTTCATATTGTCACAGTCAGCGAGCCAGTTCATCCACTCTTGGCCCCTCTTCGTCTCTCCAGTCCATTACTGCTAATGCACTGGCATATGATGAGGGTGTGCTCTGTACAAACTTCCTCCACATGGGCCGGGTGCACTGGACTTCATCTGGATCTGTGGGTAGCTGTGCATTATCTGGGTCATAGTAAAATACCTCCCGTACAGCTAGCTCCCTCAAGTATTGGATACCTCTCTCCATAGTGCTCCACTTATTTGGACGGCATACAAAATCTTCCTTGAAGGGGTCCCTCTCCCTCACACTTGACAGGAGTCGCCTCTAGAGACTGAGATTTTGTGTCTTCTTTCCAATGGCTTTGTCAATGCCCCCTTCCCTAGACAGGGATCCCAGCTGTCTTGCCTCCCTGCCCTCTGATTCCATGGTGCTGGCCCCGCTATCCCAGCAGCAGAGCAGCCGGGTAACAAGTTGCTCACCTGGATGGTGGCTGAAATCTTTTCTCATGTCTTGCAACTCACTCAGGGATAAGGTGACGCTGGCTCTGCCTCCTCCTCCTGTTCTTGTAATGGGCCTTGTTCGTCGTCACCCTGTACACTGTGAGGGGATTTTCTTGTGTATTTCTTCTTATGTCTGGGAGCAACTGACAGTGTCATGGGTTGGTTCTCTGGTTCAGCTGCAGCGCCTGTAGTCAGGGTTGTACTGGCTGTGGTTTCTGTTGTGGACTTTGGAGTGGTTGTACTCTCTGTTACTTTGTTACCAGATCCACAGCCTTTCTCTTCCTTTTGAGGGTGCTGAACAGTGTTTAATAGCACTCGGTAAGTGTGGGCTATGCCCCAGCATGTTGCAGTGAGCTGTGCCTCTCTGGAATTACCCGGGTGACAACATACTTTTTCCAAATATTTTACTAATTCTTCAGGATTCTGCACTTGTGCATAAGTGAAGTTCCAATACACTGGAGGTGCCCACTGTTCTAAGTACTTGCCCATGCTACTGCACACCCCCAGCCACTCATAATTCTCCAGCCTTGTGGTAGGTTTCCAGGTGATAGCATAAGACCACTCTAACACGCGCTGTGCAGACCAATCACCTTCTTGTTCACGCGCTGTTCACGCAGCGGTAACTTCTCACAGCTCAGTACTTTTCCACAGCTCAGTGTCGCAGCTGTCCGTTGTTTTTCCCTGCCACCTTGGCACAACTCAGCAGTTTCTGATCTTTCTCCCAAGGCCTGTTTCTCATCAAAGCCTAGCTGTTGATTCAGAGGCTGTGCAAGGCTGACAGGCCAATGTCTCCCACAGTTAACCCCACAAGAAAGTTTCAGCTGTTCAGTCTCCAGCATTGGGCCTTATCTATGACCCTGCCATAAGGAAAACAAAGCTCAAAATGGATGAAAAGCCTTACACTTTCTCTACAACTGGGGATATGGCACATGTTTTGGGGGCTTCTCCAGGGGTTGCTGCTATGAAATTTCCCTTTATGGCAGACATCACTGGAGGGTTTAACCCACTCTACACAGATCTCGTAGATCTACAAGATCCTCTACACAGATCTTGTAGAGCACCAGCTTGTCAGGGACTTTGTGGTTCCATTATTGCACTGTATTTCGACTGGCGGTAATAACAAGATCATTACAGTGATGTATGATAAGCTGCACTCTGTGCTGGTAAACTGCCAGCACATTGACACAATCATTATTGAAATAAAGAACCAGCATGTTTCATTTCACTTTGGGAAGGTGATTGTGAAGATGCATCTTCAGCCCCAGAAGCCTCTGATATTTTAAGAAACCCTGCCAAAATGGTAGTGGTAAAAAATTGTGGGGACCCCTCCTTATACATGAATTATTACAGAGCCCAGGACAGCATTGGTCTTCCTGGTTTCCAAGGCATTCCTGTGATGTATGGGGCAGGCATTGGCGGTAGAGTCTGTAACCTGTTCAGAAAGGCTGTCCAGCTTTCAAAAAGGGGTTTGGAAGTTGTAAAGCCACAAGTTAAAAGCGCTGCTCAAGGTATTGCAAAAAATGTGTTTGGACATGTTTCCAAGGTTGTCATAGACAAGTTGGAAATGCCAGCAAATCAGGAGGGTTTGGGACTTATTTATATTCAAAGAAAAAGCCTTAAAACAAAGAGAGATATTTCACACTTATAATGGGTTTAAAGCAGCCCCACTGAGGTATAGGTTCAGAATGTAGTAACAGACAGCAGAGCAACAGCTTTAGGGATAAACAGTTTATCTCAGATTAACAGTACAGTAAGAAATACAAATCAGTAGTACAGTTATCTGTGTCAAAACAACAGTAGATCCAGAGATTTACTAACAATAAGCTAAACATAATATCAGGGCACACAAAGATTTAAATAACTATTATTACCAAGCAGGTGATTTGCAGAAACAGACTCTACAACTCAGAGAGTTCTAAAGCAGGTATGTTTACTCCGGCGCCGGTGTGTAAGGGGATTTCTCCACAAAGCTTACACACACCCCCAGCACATTTTACCAAAAACTTATAGAGTGTGGATATACATATTCATTGCATTACATAATACAAATATCCATATGCATAAGTAAGGCTGGGTTAGTTCTAGAGGCTGGTGTCAGCAGTTTATGTTCTCTTTGCACCTGTGCATTGCCTCCTGGGGGCGTCTCCGGGGGTCTTTGGGAGGAAGGCTCACAGTCTTTCTCACCTTGTACTTTTCCCCGGAGCATGCGCAGATTCTCTTAGCCAATTTTTTGAACCACAAGAGTGTTTTCAGCCAGTTTACTCATTCTATCTTATCTAAAAGTACCAGTGTATCAATTTCTACTGCCCATATATGGCTATCTATCCATTACAAAGACTGAACTAGTTAGAGCACATCTGCTTTCCAAGGACAAGAAGCATATTTTTGCTGAACATCGTAAATCTTGGCAAGTTTCCACAGAAAACTGCTTTGTTTTGATGAACACAGTAGCCCTTGTTAAGCTTCCACAGAACAGTCAGGGCAAGCGGGATTATTAAGCAATATTCAGAAATCATTATAAGTTGCTATAAGTAAATAAGTTGCGAAGTAGGTGATAATTTCCTTGTATCACAGGCCAGCAGGAAGCAGGGCATGGCTTCCTCTCTGGACAAGATGACTTGGACCAGCGAACAGACTTGGGGAATTCCAAATTCCCTGATCTTTTATTCCCAAGTCACAAAAGCACTAATGATATTAACCAAACATCACATCCTACCTCTGATCCCCCTCTGTGCTGGTTCTCTCCTTCATGTCACAGTGCTCAGATGCTACCTTAAAAGGTGTGTGACCATCATATGACCACTAGAAAAGGAAATACACTGTAAAAGGGATGGCTTTTCTTCAATATTGCTCAGAAGACTGTACCAAATCCAAGCAGGCCAGCACTGAGAAAAACCTGTTTATTGAGGTGCCTCCACTTTCCACTACTGTAGTCTGTACCTCTGGACATTTTCATAGCTAGGAATGGGGAAGATTACTGTGGTAGGTTAATCTTGGCTGGCTGCTAGGTACCCACCAAACTGCTCTCTCACTCCTCCTCCATCAACAGGACAGAGGGAGAAAATAAGATGGAAAAGCTCATGGGTTGAGATAAGGACAGGGAGATCACTCACCAGTTACTGTCCCAGGCAAGACAGACTCGAGCTCAACTTGGCTGCAGCTGTTAAGGATAACAAAAAATCTTTCTATAAATTCGTTAACAGCAAGAGGAGGATTAGAGAAAATCTCCCCCCCCTACTGGATGCAGAGGGAAACATGGTAACTAAGGATGAGGAAAAGGCTGAGGTGCTCAACGCCTACTTTGCCTCAATCTTTAGCAGTGGAGCTGGCTGTTCCCTGGACACCCAGCCTCATGAGCTGGGAGATGGGGAGGGGAAGCAGACTGACGTCAGCACAGTTGAAGAGGAGGTGGTCAGAGACCTGCTACACCACTTGGATGCACACAAGTCTGTGGGACCGGATGGGTTACACCCAAGGGTGCTGAGGGAGTTGGCAGATGTGCTCGCCAAGCCGCTGTCCATGATCTACCTGAAGTCATGGCTGACTGGGGAGGTCCCATTGGACTGGAGGGTGGCAAATGTGACACCCATCTACAAGAAAGGCAGGAAGGAGGATCCAGGTAACTATAGACCTGTCAGTCTGACCTCGGTGCCAGGGAAGGTCATGGAGCAGGTCATCTCGAGTGCCATTAAAAGTCATATAATGGACAACCAGGGGATCAGGCCCAGTCAGCATGGGTTTATGAAAGGCAGGTCCTGCCTGACAAACCTGATCTCCTTCTATGACAGGGCGACCCGCTTATTGGATGAGGGAAAGGCTGTGGATGTTGTCTACCTTGACTTCAGTAAGGCCTTTGACACCATTCCCCACAGCATTCTCCTAACGAAACTGACTACTCGCAGCTTGGATGGGCACACGCTTCGCTGGGTAAAAAACTGGCTGGATGGCCGGGCCCAAAGAGTTGTGGTGAACGGAGTTAAATCCGGTTGGCGGCTGGTCACGAGTGGTGTCCCCCAGGGCTCGGTTTTGGGGCCACTCCTCTTTAACATCTTTATTGATGATCTAGATGAGGGGATCGAATGCACCCTCAGTAAGTTTGCAGATGACACCAAGTTGGGTGGGAGTGTTGATCTGCTCGAGGGTAGGGAGGCTCTGCAGAGGGATTTGGACAGGCTGGAGTGATGGGCTGAGGCCAACTGGAGGAGTTTTAATAAGGCCAAATGCCGAGTGCTGCACTTCGGCCACAACAACCCCCAGCAGCGCTACAGGCTTGGGGAGGAGTGGCTGGAGAGCTGCCAGTCAGAAAGGGACCTGGGGGTGTTGATTGGTAGCCAGATGAACATGAGCCAGCAGTGTGCCCAGGTGGCCAAGAAGGCCAATGGCATCCTGACTTGCATCAGAAATAGTGTGGCCAGCAGGGACAGGGAAGTGATCTTGCCCCTGTACTCGGCACTGGTGGGGCCGCACCTCGATGACTGTGTTCAGTTTTGGGCCCCTCACTCCAAAAAGGCCATTGAATGACTCGAGCGTGTCCAGAGAAGGGCAACGAAGCTGGTGAAGGGTCTGGAGCACATGTCGTACGAGGAGCGGCTGAGGGAACTGGGGTTGTTTAGTCTAGAGAAGAGGAGGCTGAGGGGAGACCTCATTGCCCTCTACAACTACCTGAAAGGAGGTTGCAGGGAGCTGGGGATGAGTCTCTTTAACCAAGTGACAAGTGACAGGACAAGAGGTAATGGCCTCAAGCTGTGCCGGGGAAGGTTTAGACTAGATATTAGGAAGCATTTCTTTACAGAACGGGTTGTTAGGTGTTGGAATGGGCTGCCCAGGGAGGTGGTGGAGTCCCCATCCCTGGAGGTGTTTAAGAGTAAAGTTGACTTAGCGCTTAGGGATATGCTGTAGTTGGGAACTGTCAGTGTTAGGTCAATGGTTGGACTGGATGATCTTCAAGGTCTTTTCCAACCTAGACGATTCTGTGATTCTGTGATTCTGTGATTTGGGGAAGATTAATTTAATTTGTCGCCAGTTAAAAACAAGAGTAGGATAATGAGAAACAAAGAAAAAGCTAAAACATCTACTCCCACCCTTCTTTCCAGGCTCAACTTCACTCCCAACTCTTCTACTTCCTCCCCCCACCCCCAAGTGGCACAGGGGGGACGAGGAATGGGGGTTGTGGTCAGTTCATAACACTTCACCCCTCCTTCTTCCTCACACTCTTCCCCTGCTCCAGCATGGGGTCCCACCCACAGGGGACAGTCTTTCACGAACTTCTCCAATGTGGGTCCTTCCCACAGGCTGCAGTTCTTCATGAACTAGTCCAGCGTAGGTCCTTTCCACGGGGTACAGTCCATCACAGGATAAATCTTCCTTGTTCCAGCCTTTCCCCCTGGTCTCTGGGACCTGGGATTCCTGAAGGCCTGTCTTGCTAGTAAAGACTGAGGCAAAGAAATGATTCAGTACCTCAGCCTTTTCCATGTCCTGTGTCACCAGGGCCCCCTGCCCCTTTCTTGCAGTCCATTCCCTTGACAAGATTTACTGCTTTCAGCACAGCTAGCTTTCCCTGAATAGAATACATAATTATTTTCTGCATAATTTTAATTTTCTGTGTAACACTAAAACATACAGTCATTTTAGAATATGATAGTTTTCAGTTAAATCAAGACTGAAAGTATTGATATGATTGAGAACACATATGCACAAGTACAATTAAGCAGCATTATGTTTAACATGATTTAGCAAGTAGCTAGTCTGCAGGGGAAAAAACCAAACCAGCCACTAATAAACACAAGTGTCCTTCTGTTTTTTTCTTCTAACATTTTTATAACCGACATACACAATAACTGTATAGAACAATTACAATTACAAGGCTCCAATATAAACAGTGCTGTCTTATTTTGATTTTTCCTTATTATTGAACATCTGACTCCAGACTATCCACAGCGTGCTCTTAAAATAATAGTTCCTTCTCCCCTTTTATTTAATGTTTTCGATGGCATTTACCCCTGCTATAATATCTTTTAAGTTACCAGCTCTCCTTCACCTTACATGTTTCTTCTGCTCATATTCCCTGTAACCAACTGGTTCCAAGTCTTAATCTCTCAAGTATTTAGTTAGTGAAGAAGTGCATTCTTCATCCAGGATTGGCTGTCTCCTAGGGAATTACTGGTGTTAGTTTCCTTTGACTTCACATATTTGTCAGCAAGTACGAAGTCATATTACTCTCTAGCAATCCTCATGTAGCACATATGCCAGGAAAGTGACAATTTTCAGACTGCTGAGTTCAATACTGCTTTGCCAATTGACGGGGTCAACAGAAAGGACACAGACACCAAGTTACAAAGATAAGCTTATTTTGCTTTAGTTTAAAGCAGCAGAAAGAATAAGCAAGGTAATGCACCTGATCATTACTACATAAAGTTAGCTCTAGTGATTAAGAAAGACACATCGCCAGTTGCCCTAATACTTTACCATCATCCAGATTCGTGCTTCAGATAGGGAGCCCTGTCACAGCGAAGGATCAGAGAACTGCTCCCAGCAATTGGGAAGTCCTACGCAGTGCGTCCACTCATAGGTGAGGTCTCCATCTTCGCTGTGAGAGGGTCCTGCTTTTATACAGTTTAACAAACAAATCATTAAAAAAAGGGGCACAGAAACATCTGGTAGGTTGCTGTCACGTCCCGCTCAGACGAGGGAGACAAGTGACTCAGATTCGTAAATCCCCAATGGAGCGGACAACAAGTCTCCAAGATCAAGCATTTATTAACTACTTACAATGTACTAATTGAACACACGATAGTTGGCTAAGTATATAGCAAGTTGTGGCAAGCAATACAATATGCCTTGCATTGCTTAATGGGAAAGGGAAAAGAGGGAGATAGAGGGAATGGGGAAATACAGATCACTGGTCTGGGTTTCTGCGCTGATCCCGCCGGCGAGGGTTCCAGGAGGCACAGGACGCAGCCGTCTTTTTCGCTGGCATCCGTCGTCTTCGCTTCACTGCACTCTCCCGGGTGCCCCACCCCCTCCTTCCCCCCCCTTGATTCATACCCACTTTCCTTGGGTCCATCCCCTAGGTAGACCCAAATACCTACATATCCCATGTACGGGGAGGGGTAAGGTGTTTCATGGGATGATGTAATTAGCATGATCATGTTAGCCCTCGTTAGCATATTGAGGGGGATTAACTTTAATATGCATTTTGTGGATAATGAAGCAAAGGTCATTCACCGGACAGATGGCCCTTGAAATTTGTCCAGGTGCACCAGAGCAGAGCCGTCCTGTCTCCACAGGGCTCCCTCCTCCAGCCCCATCTTGTGTTATTCGGGCAGCCTTATCAGCTTCGACCTCCACAGAATGCACCCTGTGACTCATAGTTTTGTCTTGCGAGTGTTTGAGGCATTTCTTTGATCAGCCTCAACTTTTGCTTTCTCAGGCTGTTTTTCTTAGTTTCTCGCAGGCCTGGTTTCTCATCTCTCACAGTTGGCTTCACTTCAGTCGGGTGCATCCCGGATCTGGCCAGGATCCCGGGCACATTTGAGGAGTTCCTGTCTTCTAGGAAACAGCTGGCTTAGGGTCCAAAAATATATATTCTTTATCTATAGTTTTCAGAGGATATTACCATGGTCATATTTCATGCTGAAATGATGCTGGTCGGGAGGTTCACTCAGAAGTCAACTCTGGTTCGAGGCCTATGGTTCAGGCTTTGGTTCAAGGCCTATGGTTTAGGCCTTTTTATGTCAATCGGTCCTTTGACTTATGAGTGAAAATCACGACCCCTTTGGAAGAGTCCAATATGTTCTGTCTACCTGTTTGACATGATACTATATATAACAGTTACATAAAGTAATAGTACTAATGGTAACTAACAATATTACAAGAGGATGTATCAAAAAATTCAATGCTTTGGTGGCAGATAGCGAATACCCCATAAAGATGTCCCACCAATATTGTGCAGTGTCTTTTTCCACCTGACTAGCTAATGACATTAGTTGATTCTTTGTGATCACAGTCTGTATCAAGGAGTCTGACAGAGTTTCATTCCAACATTGTTCCATGATGGTTTTCAATGGAGTCAGGGATAAGCTGATTCCACTAAGATCTAAACTTTGGGGGTGCCAATACATGTTTAGTTGTTCTTCATGTGCCAAATAAAAGCTATACATCTGTCCATGCCAAATGAGATAGAAGGCACCCTGAAAACTGAGTAGTTAAATTATACATTCTTGTAATATTCTGATCATCTGTTACTATACAAACATGCTTAGCACTAATTTCTACAAACCTATCAAAGCTTCTAGGCAAGATTGTCCATTTACATAAATTTACTGAATGTTCCAATAAACACGGTTCACGTAACCACGAGCTTTGTCCACACAATACAGCATTTGTTGTGGATGTACACAAATCTAATTTATGGGTCAGATTCCTAGAATCAATATTGTCTCCTTCCAAATGGGGTAGCCAATTGTCACGTCCCAATTTCTCGGGACGATGACTCATATTCGCTGATTCCCAGGTCAGGATTAAGGTGAAACGACACCAAGGATTCTTCAATTCACACAACTCAATTTTTATTCGCTCACAACAGATAATTGTCATGAAACTTTGTCAGTGATCTTTGGATCTTCTGCAACAGGCATTAAACTTACACCGACTAGTGGCAGATCTTATAACATATCCCAACAAGCCTTAAACATGCCCAAACAAGCCTTGCCTTATATGCGGGCATACAGAATAAGAATGGGAGAGAAAAGGGGAAAGAGCAGAAGAGAGAAAGGCAAAAAGGAAGATTTCACCAGTCCTGGTTCCATCGTTGGTCCAGCCAGCCCAGGGTTCCAGTTCCAGTGGGGCGCAGCTACCCGGGGCTTTGACTTGTGTCCTTTTATAATTCCTTGGTCCTCCTCCAGGTGGGCACTTGGACTCATTAGGCTAATCAGGCATCATGCACAGTTTATGTTTCTAGAATTCTCCTTGGTTTTGGTACATGTGCAGTTTGTACCTTCAGATTCTTCTGGAAATGAGTCGGTGTGCTTGGGGTCATTGGGGAGTTACTCCCTCCCTCCCTGCAGGTGTGACCATTGTTTGACCTTTTGTGAAAACAGCTTCTCTATTGGCTCTTCACAGAGTCACTCAAGATAGGGAAGTTCAGCCTCCGAGAAGTGTGGTCCCACCTCCGCAGGACCCCCTCCTCTTGCCGTACCTCCCTGCCATTACCTGCACAGCCCCAGCGTTTCCATAGAAACCATTTCCTTTGCCAAAGTTCTTTACCAGATGGTTGAGACATTAACTGTGGTTTCATCAGACTGTCACACCAATATTCTGGCTCAAACATTCGGCTGGACTAAATTATCATAGAGATCTTCTTCCCATACTGGACAGTAGGGAAGTGAAATGAAGAAATTAACTCAACAGTCAGAATCCAATATAACTGTTCAGCAGGAATTCTTTATTAGCAGCGCTGGGGTCACCCTGGGGATTCTCCACCATAAGGGCTCCCCCGAACTAGCAAGGGACATCAGTTTAGATACACACAAATCATACATATTCATTAGATTTCCTGGAAAGGGGTGTCTTATGATAATGAGTTCCTGGAATTCATTTACATAGTCCGAGCATGCGTAGTAAAAATAGAGTGAGGGTCTTCGGTGGTCGAGGGAAGAAGTACGTGATCTTCACAGTGTCCGCTCTTTCCAGAGCATGCGCTGTGAGGTAAAGTCCAGGTGTCTTCTTCCTAAATAGGCGAGATCACCCTCCCTAGATTGTATCTCTGTGTCCTTTTGTTCAAGTTCCCCCTTATCTCAGTTTGCCCAAGTGCCCATTGAAGGCTGCTATCAGTGATTTATATAGGGAGCGTTTTACTTTTGTCTAGACAGACAAAGAGGCTGAGGGAAAACAGCTGAGGAGTCCTTGGGAAACACACAAGCAAAACTTTCATGCATCACAGTTTAGACTTAATCAGAAATTCACTGGTTTGAGCCCTTTCAGAAGAAAAGAGAAGAAGTAGCGAAGAGCAAGCAGGTACACAGCATAATGGCAAAGCCAATCGTTAAGAACAAGAATCCACATAACAACATAAGTTTAATGTTAACAGGCCATTTTCCCCCACCCCATGAGTCCTGAGGACTTTAGGAGAGAGGTCATCCATGATATTTTGTCAGGTCAGTTTCTTTATTGCATTGCTTGGAAAAGTTCTCCAGTCTTGTCTGCAACTTCTCTTGTCTTGGCTCGGTCTTCTTTAATTGAGGGATATGCATTATGAATAGTTATACAATGTTCCCAGTCAGTTAGATTCAATATCCCACATACCCCATAATCATTTTCAACACTTGTTGAACCTGGGTGTTAAGTTATTTTTTTGTTGTTTTTTTTTTTTTCAAATGTATAGTGTATCCAGTTTGACAAAACATGCATTTGCCAAGTTATATTTTAGCATATTTCCCCAGTAAAATTACAAGCGCTACTTGGGTTCCACCTGCTTTCCCATTTCCCATGTCCTGGTTTTGACCAGGATGGAGTTAATTTTCATTGGAGTATTTCATACCATGTGATGTCATGCCCAGGTGGGCGGGGTCTCTCGCTCGCTCTCGCTCTCTCTCCCTCTCGCTGGAACGCGCGCAGTCTGCTCATCGGGCCGTGTTGTTGCTGTAGGGGGGGGGGGCGGTCGCTGCACTCAGTAAGCGACTGCTGCATTTTACCCGTTTTCTTTTTGAACTCACTATTGTTACTGTTGTTCTCTTGTTATATTTAGTAAATTCTTTCTTTTTATTCAACCCACGAATTATCTTCTTTTGTCCCTCCCCTATCTTACCAGAGGGGGGAGGGGGAGGTGAACGGCCGGCCACGTGGCGTCTGGCTGCCGGCTGAGTTCAAACCTCCACACCCCACATTCACTTCTCCACAAGTATACTCAGATAAAGTATTTTCTATCAGTTCCCAATGCAGGGACATTATAAAACATTTCACCAACTGCAAAACAAATAGATACAATATGTACAATGTGGTAGGTGTCCCAAGACAAAACATTCCTTCATATGACTTGTGGAAAAATAACTCTACAACTTTGGGGTTGTAAAGCAGGTATGTTTATTCAGCGCTGGGCGCATGGGGGATCGCTCCACCACAAGCATGCGCAACCTCCGGTAGCTATTGTCTTGTTTATATGTTACAAAGTATTGTATATTCATAAAACGCCTATACATATTCATAGTCTATCTCCGCCTCCCCTCGCTTCTCATGGTAATCAGGTCTCCTCCCCTTGCG
>MU209867.1:28765-48308 GCA_017315185.1 Bubo scandiacus
TAGGAGTTCTGTCACAAAAGAACCACATCTTATCACTCACATGGGCATGAATCAGATAAACATATCTCACATACATAACCTGCAAGCGTCTTGTAAGTCTCCAGTTCCATATGTATATAGCTATAGTGAGGATTAACAATAGCACTACAGACATTAGTAGCGCTATTACTGGGTGAAGTGCTGTGTTAAGGATTCCAGTGGTCCTTGGTGACCATCCTAGGAGAGTGTCCCACCAATGATGTTCTCCCACCTTCTGTACTTTTGTCAAGATTTCATGAATCTGTTCTGTATCATGTCTTACTACAACTAACATTTCTTTCCCTTTTTCTCTTACTTCCTCCAGGATGGAGAGTAGGTCTTCATGCTGTAGCACTTCTTTTACTCTCTCCAGGTTCATGCCTATGGGGGTAGAACCTATTTTTCGAAACAGATTGTATTCCGTTTCTATTACTTGGGAACTTAACACGGTGATGACATAGCTGAAGTCACATCCTTCAATTTTAGTGTAGTTACACACACAATGATTAGAGTAGTTTCCTACCCCTTTTTCATAGCCATCGACTATCAAGCTCTTACAAGAGGTACGTAGACAGATGCATCCTTCTCCTATGTAGATTAGAACCGTATGGTTGTTAGGAGAGGGTTGGACTTCAAAGCTGCACTCTTTCTGATGGGTGTCCAAGCACATATCTTGAGCCCCTATGGTGTTTCCTTCACAGACATATCCCTGGTGCCCCATGCTAGTACACAGATCTGTATCAATTGTCTGCCATTTATCCTTCTGCTGCCATGCCCATCCTTTATGTCCTACTGGATTGATTGTTACTCCTTCATGATACAGTCCTATGGCAGCAATAGGGTAGATTTTATATTGGGCCACTTTTGATATGGTTATCACGAAGGTGATTATTTTATCATTCTCATCATCGTACGTGAAGTTTACCATTTTCCACCAGGATTGTAGCTCTCTTTCTTGGTCAAGTGCTTTGTCCCAAATTACCTTTTGGATCTCCATAGGAAGGATTCCTTCCTCTCCTTCTCTCAAAATGTTGGAGATAATTGATTGTACCCACATCTGTGCTTGTATACAGCTAAGAGCCAAGGATGTGTCTTTCTATACAGCCTCTATCCCTTCCACCACCAGTGAATGGTCTTTGATATTAATCCTTTCCCAATCGGGGAGAAGTTTCGATGTTAGCCATTGATGAGTCCCTAAAGTTAGTAATGATGAATGTAGAGGTTGTTGTAATTGATTCAATTCTTGGGTTACTGTTGTTAATTTATTCATTATTACTTCCGAATCTATACTGTTCAATACTCCCAACCCTGTTCCTAAAATTCCAGTCGCATCTCTCTTTTGCCTTTGGACAGCGCGAGATTTTAACCAGGCTGTCCATCCCTTTTGAGCTGTTTCTACATATGGAAGACATTTTGGTTTTACATCTGCCAGATTTACCTGTAAATGTACCTCCACCTGCTTTAGCGACCATTGGGGATTAAACAGCACAACTTGTTGACCGGTCTTTCGGATCACATATGGACCTATGTTAAAGATCTGTGGTCCTGACTCCACCGCTTGCCCAGTGACCATTGTCCTGACCTTTACAGGTGTGATAGGTGGTGAGGTAGTAGTAGGCTGTGTGGGGTCAATTTTAACCCTGTAAAACAATGTCTGCCCTCCTGATCCTTGTCCTAAGCATGTTACAAAAGCTGTTTCGGTTAAGGTAAAGTTAAACCAACACATTAATTTCCCTTTGCACGATTCTCCAAATTCTTCATATAAAGACCCTATCATTCTCACACCGATCATGGTGTCTTCTAAAACTGGAACTAAACCATCCTCATGATATATTTGACAACCCACTGTTATTTCATCCCCTGTCTTTCCCTCTAACCGATCGATTTCGTCCTTATTGTCCCTGTTCCACTGTTTCCTTTGGTATATCTTATTATTGTGAACAACCACTATGGCTAATTTCGTTTTTGAGTCCACATCCTTTATCATCATGGCATGATTCTTCTGAGCATGATTCCAAGGCCAGCCTTTAGGTTCCTGGGCACAGGCAAAAAGGGAAATACTAAAACATATTAACAGTTCAAACTCAAAGTTGATCATTTTGAGGTCTGAATCCAATAGCTCTTATTTATAAAAGTTTTTGTTTGAGTTTGAGCTTTAATGGTCCAGTTTCTGTTACCTCCCAGCGTTGTTTAGGAGCCTTTTTTACCCTGGTATGATGTATCCATGATGCCTGTTCTTTAATTTTGATTGCCGTAAATGTTGTGAGCAGCACTTGAAACGGCCCTTCCCACTGCGGTTCCAACGTCTTTTCTGCAAGAGACTTAACATACTCATAGTCCCCAGGCTGTATATCATGTACAGGTCCATCTAATCCTCTACCCCGAGTTCCAAATACATGTTTCCCAATTCTATTGAGCTGTTTACTTAGGGCTATCATGTATGAAGTCATGGTTTCTTCCCCAGCCTGCATTGATGTTCCCTTTTGCACCACGTAAGGTCTGCCATATAACACTTCAAAAGGGCTTAACCCTTTCTTGGCCCTCGGTTTGGTTCGTATGCACAAAAGAGCCAGAGGGAGGGCCTGGGGCCAGGTCAGGTTTGACTCCTGGCCAAGCTTCACTATTTGTTGCTTAATCAAATGATTCATTTTCTCTAGCTGGCCACTAGATTGGGGACGATACGGGGTATGAAGTTGCCAATCTATACCCAGATAGCGACTGATTTGCTGAACTATCTTTGAGATAAAGTGTTGTCCTCTGTCCGGGGATATAGTTGCCGGAACCCCAAAGCGTGGAATTATTTCTTGTATTAGTACTTTTGTCACCTCCCGGGCTTTAACCGTTCTAGTGGGGAATGCCTCTGGCCAACCTGAGAAGGTATCCGTTAGTACTAATAAATATCGATACCCCCCTTTTCTTGGGAGTTCTGAGAAATCAATTTGCCATTGTTGTCCCGGTCCACTTCCCCTTCCAATCTGGCCTACTTCTATATGGGGAGTATTCTTAGGATTAGTCTGGAGGCAAAGATCACGTTGTTGCGTCACCTGCCTTACTATGGTATACAAATTTCTGGCTCTAATATTCCTGACCAAATATCAATATAGGGCCTCAGCTCCCCAGTGCCCTTTTCGGTGTTCTTCTCGTACCAGATGTCTAGTTAAATAGGAAGGGATTACTATCTTCCCTTGGGGAGTGACGGCTCATCCTTCCTCATTATATGAACCTTTCAGATCTGTAATAAGTTTTTGATCTTCCTTAGTATAAGTGGTCTTACCTTCTATGATAGTCTGTCCGTCAGGGACTAGAGCTCCCTCCATTTTTACCTCTCTCTTGGCTGCTTGTTTTGCCTCTCTGTCCGCCAGTTCATTTCCTTTTTCTAAATCCGAGTCCACCTTTTGGTGTGCCTTAATATGCATAATTGCCACCTTTTTTGGAAGTTGGACAGCTTCTAGTAGTCTTAGAATCTCCTTCCCATGTTTGATGTGTTTTCCTTGCGAGTTTAGCAGTCCTCTTTCCTTCCAGATTGCTCCATGAGCGTGGACTACCCCAAAGGCATACTTTGAGTCCGTATAAATGTTCACAGTTTTGCCTTGGGCTAATTCCAGTGCACGGGTTAGAGCAATTATTTCTGCCTTTTGTGAAGATGTATTTACAGGCAGTGGTCCTGATTCCAGTATCTCTTGGGTGGTAGTAACAGCATACCCAGCATACCTTTTGCTGCTCAGGACATAGCTACTTCCATCTGTAAACCAGTTTTCTGTATCTTCCATCGGGTTGTCCTTCAAATCCGTGCAGCTTGAGTAGGTTGCCTCAATGGTTTCCAGGCAGTCATGTTGCACTGGCTCTCCTGTGTTTCCGCTGAGGAAAGAATCTGGGTTGACAATGTTAGTTACTACGATCTCTACATCGTCCTGTTCTACTAATTCCGCTTGATATTTTAGGAATCTTTGGGGCGAAAGCCAATGTCCCCCTTTAATCTCTAATACTGCCGACACTGTGTGAGATACTAATACAGTCATTTTCTGGCCCAAGGTGAATTTTCGTGCCTCCTGCACGTTTAAGATCACTGCTGCAACCGCTCGGAGGCATCCGGGCCAACCTTTGGCAGTTGTATCTAGTTGTTTGGAAAAATAGGCAACTGCCCGGCGATACGGGCCTGGATCTTGTGCCAGTATTCCCAATGCAATTCCCTGCTTCTCGTGTGTAAAGAGAAAGAATGGTTTACTTACATCTGGGAGTCCCAGGGCTGGAGCTGACATTAGGGCCTTCTTTAGCAAATCAAAAGCTTGTATGGCCTCCTTATTCCATTGGAGATTTTTCTGTTCAGCCGTGGTTAGTGCGTATAGAGGTTTAACAAGTAGTCCGTAGTTATAGATCCATAGTCTGCACCAACCGGTCATTCCCAGGAACGTTCGCAATTCCTTCACTGTTTGCGGCCTGGGAGTCTGACAAATTGTCTCCTTCCGAGCTTGTCCTAATGTTCTCTTTCTAACACTGATCTCGTAGCCCAGATAGATCACTTCACGCTGCACCACCTGGGCCTTCTTTTTAGACACCCGGTAGCCCTGAAGTCCCAGAAAATTTAAAAGGCTTACCGTCCAGGTCACACAGGCCTCTTTGGTCTTGGTGGCGATTAGGATGTTGTCTACATATTGCAGCAGCTTTCCCTCTTCAGGTGGAGTTGGGGTTTCCCATAGCTCAAGGTCTTTTGCTAATTGGTTACCAAATATAGTGGGGCTGTTTTTAAATCCTTGTGGCAACACCGTCCAGGTTAACTGGGTTTTGCGTCCGCTCCTAGGATTTTCCCATTCAAATGCGAATATCTTTTGACTGGCTTCGAGTAGAGAGAGGCAAAAGAAGGCATCCTTGAGATCTAAACCAGTAAACCAGATTAGCTCAGGAGTTAATTTTGTTAACAAAGTGTATGGGTTTGCCACCACTGGGTGGAGGTCTTCCGTTATTTTATTTATTGCCCTTAGGTCCTGAACTATTCTATATGTCCCGTCGGGTTTCTGGACAGGTAATATGGAGGTGTTAAAATTAGATTCACACTCTTTTAATAATCCTATTTGCAAAAGCTTTTCTATAACTGGCTGGATCCCTTCCCGATCCTCCTTTTTCAAAGGGTATTGTTTAATTCTTACCGGTTGTTGTCCTTCTTTAAGGTTTACCTCTACAGGGGGAGCATTCTTTGCCCTTCCAGGCGTGTCAGTGGCCCACACTCCGGGATACACTTGATTGATAATCTCCTCGCTAATTTCTCCTTCTGTGGGAACACTAGTCAGAGATAAGCTCATGATTTGAATAAGTTCTTGATTGTTTACCTCCAGAGTAATTTCTCCATTGTTAAAGTTAATGGTTGCTCCTAATTGTTCTAATAAGTCTCTCCCCAGTAGCGCTTTCGGGGAGTTAGGCATATACAGAAACTTATGTATGCCTAGCTGCTTTCCCAATTCATATTTTAAAGGTTTGCAGAAATACGCCTTTTCACTCTGGCCAGTGGTTCCGACCACCATGACGTAATCTTCCTCTAAAGGTATTAAATCCATGTTCAAGACTGAATATGTTGCTCCAGTGTCTACCAAAAATTCTACTTCTTTTTGTTCTGTCCCCAGCTTTATTGTAACCAGCGGATCCGCTAGGGTAGATTCCCCAGGTCCCCGTCATTGTTCTTCTAAATTAGCTAACGCCTGCCGCTTTCGGCGGTTTCCCGCTTTTCCTTTGTTTCTCCATCTCCCTGGAAATTCATTTTTCCAATGTCCGAATTCCTTGCATATGGCACATTGATTTCTTTTGAGCGGAGGTCGCTCCAACCTCTTTTGTTCCCCCTCTTTTATTACTGCCAGGATTTTCTTGTGCCCTTTCCTGTAGTCCTCTTCCCTATTCCGAAAAACTTTCCATGCTTCCTCTAATAGTGTTTCTAAGTTCCTTTCCCCGGGAGGGGGTAACTTCTGAAGTTTTCTCCTAATATCTCCTGTGGCTTGCCCTAGGAGTATTGCGGCGCATTATATCTCTCAGCCGATCCAGGAACTCTGATGGGGACTCGGATGGACCCTGTTTGATTTCATAAAGTGCTGACCAATTTATGGTCTTAGGGATAGCCCTCTCCATTCCCCTCGCAATCCACTCACGGTACCCCTGTAATCTTTCCACATGTGCAGATCGATTCGGATCCCATTTCGGATTATCGTGGAGAGGGAGGAACTCCTTATAGACTCCTCCAACCGCTCTATAGTGATCTTCTGCCATATTTTGTGCCGTTTTTAAAACCAGCTGTTTTTCCGTCTCAGTTAAATGATCCAGTAACAGCTGCATGTCTTCCCAATCAGGGTTGTGTTGCTTTATAATAAATCGAAAATGCCTAGTCACGCTCTCAGGGTCATTCCGATAGTTTTTAGCTTTCTTTTCCCATGTCTCCAAATCAGAGGTGGAAAACGGCACTTTTACCAACATAGTACCACCCTGAGGTCCCACCGCCTCTCTAAGGGGTGCTTGGATGGTTTCAGGAGCTTTTCCTCGCGTCCGGGAGGAGATTGGGCTATCCGGAGGAATGGACGGTTCCTCCGAGTCCCCGTCTTGCTCCTGAGGCTGAGGAGGGGGTTTAAATAAGTCCTCCAAGCTCTGTTCTTTCACCCTTCTAGTCTTATCCACCCTTGTGCACCTTTGTCCAATGCTGCATGATGAGCAACACCTTTTTAATTTTCCTTTCATCTCTCCTTTATAATCCTTTTCTAGGGCAAGCACTAAGGGGTCTTGTGGTGGAACTAATCCACAATCCCTCTGCCATTCTGGATGATTTCAAAGGGTAAAGAACATATCTGCATAGGATACCTCGTCCCACTTCCCTTCTCTCCGTAAAAATAACATCAATTGTAGCAGTGTATGGTAATCTAAGGTTCCATTTAGCGGCCATTTAGCCTCCTCTTCTAATTTATAAAGTGGCCACCACTGGTTACAATATTTAATCATGATTTTCTTACTTTCCGTGCTTCCCCTCCCCGCTATGTCTTTCCAGTGCGTGAGTATGCAATCCAGAGGGCTTTTCATTACAGTTCTTCCTTGCTTATTCCCCATTATTATTCCTTCTTCCCAAAATCCTTTCCTTCCACTTATAGCGTTTTCTACACCGTTTTCTAACGTTCTCCCACTCCTTCTCCTTCACTTCCCAGAGCTCCGGTATCTTATGACTTTTTCCACACACAAATTTAATAATTATTGCCCCCCGTCTTTCGATCGAGAGGTCTAACCACTCTCCTTCTTCCCGACACTCTGCACACCTTGACCTTCTTTTATCAGACGCACAATACCACTTACATTGACAATTTACACACTCTACTAATACCCAGGCTTGGTGAGAATTTCCTTGACCGGGAGCAGGGGCACAAAGAAAGCAGGGGATTCTCCCACGAACCCGGGGGAAATGGTCGACTGGTTGTTCCCAGTCTAATGCTACAAGCTGCCCGGAAGGAGTTGAGTACAATCCTTTTAACAAATATAAACTCTTCTCCCGCACCAACCATTCGTTTCTCTCATATAGATAATCACTAGATTCTAATCCAAACCAGCGGAGAAGGCATTCACTTTCCCGTCTCTGGTTCATACAATGTTTTCACAAAACATACAAAGACAATGCACTATTTGAACAAATAGGAGTTTCTCATTTGTTTTACAATGACTGGTTTCACTCACGCCCTGCAGGCACGCAGGCACACAGACACATACACATACAAGCACTTAAAGGGCCCACCACACTTTTCACTTATACCACAAAGTATATCAAAGTTCAAACATCAACCAAGTCCGATTGTAGCATTTATCATAAACCGTTAACCATTTGCCGTAAGTTCAAAACCAAATGATTCCAATAAATCCTGCAGGTTGCAACAAAATGCAAGTACCAAACCCTGGGGTGGTCAGTGACACTCCCATGAACCCCGATACCCACTTATTTAGTTGGTCGAGGTGGTCACTGACGCTCCCATAACCCCAAGTCTCAGTATGGTCTCGCAGAACCAAACCTAAATAGGTACCCCCTTCCTCAGGACAAGGCTGTGCGCCAGATGTCTCTGTGCATCTTACCAGCAGCCCGTTATTCCTTTAAACATACTTTGATCCGCGAATTCGATGGTCCTTGTCTGCTCCCGCCGTGGACAGCTGGGAGCGGAGCTCCTCCGAGAAGGGCTCGGGGTGCACCTAGGAAGTCCACTCTTCAGCGGTCCCGGCAGCCGAGTAGAGAGGGTCCCATCTGGGTCGCCAAAATGACTTGCGGAAAAATAACTCTACAACTTTGGAGTTGTAAAGCAGGTATGTTTATTCAGCGCTGGGCGCATGGGGGATCGCTCCACCACAAGCATGCGCAACCTCCGGTAGCTATTGTCTTGTTTATATTATACAAAGTATTGTATATTCATAAAACACCTATACATATTCATAGTCTATCTCCGCCTCCCCTCGCTTCTCATGGTAATCAGGTCTCCTCCCCTTGCGTCTGCGCATTGAACTCCTTAAGTCCTGGGCAGTGGTCGTAAATTCCTGGGCAGGGGTCGTATAGATGAAGTATCTCCTCTTCCTCGCTGATGAACTTTTCACCCTGCCGTTCTGCGCAGCCTCAGTTGTTCCTTCGTTCCAGCAGGTCAGTTTGTACCGGAATTTGGGGTAATCTTTTGCTGACACATACACTTCCAAGGGTAGAAGAAGCTCCTGCTTGGACCAGAAGATAGTAGCCTAGCAACACTATCAGCACCTGGTGTGTCTTACGCATAGCCCCCCTTCTTTGCGCGAGTTTCTCAGTCTTGTAACATCTAACTACAATTGTTTACATTCCCTATCTCACATATACATGGTATGTACATATATACCTATCTTTATATTTCAAAACTTTGTTAAAAACAAACAAACAAAAAACTACAAAAATGCAACAAGGATCAAGTACACAAGTCCTAGACCAACAAAGAATTTGCTATTCAAGTTGAAACAAAGAAATTGACTCAACAGTAAAGATTTTTTACTGTTAAGCAGGTATTCTTTATTAGCAGTGCTGGGGTCATCCTGGGGATTCTTCACCATAAGGGCTCCCAATGTCACCAAAATTGGATAAAAGAACTTATCGACACCAATGTGATGTAGATAAGCAGACACTCCTTTATTAACGGCCGGGTGCACAGGGGAGTCATCTCACCAACAACACACCCTAACTCATATAGCATGCTGATTATATAGGATACAGTCATACATATTAATCAAGTTCTCATACATAAACATGCTAATCCCTGTAACTCATTTTCTTATTCCCACCTCTTTCCGGTCATGCACACTTGAGACCTGAAATGAGTCGGGGGGCTGCTTGTGTGACCACCACGGACTACTGACCTAAAAGAAAGACCCTCCAATGTCCTTGACTCAAGGACTTTGGCTCACATTGCAATTTTAACATGCTTCAAGGCCCTTTCACAATACAACTTTAAAACACCTGGTCTACAGGGCAATAAATTATGCTTACCAAACAGTCTAACAATGGTACCTCATCTAGCAGCGTAACTGGTTGTATGGTTACCTTAAACTAAACACAAAATCTCTATGACTACTTAAAACATTACATCACTATCTTCTATAAAAACCGATATTTCTGTGAGATTCTATTTAATTGATTAGTCCTAATCATTCCTTATCAAAATCACCAAAAATCATCAACTCAAATTAATAACAAATCAGTGACAATCAGTGTCCTGGTTTAGCCAGGATAGGGTTAAGTCTCCCCAGCAGTGGGGGGGAAGCTCTAGCCAGGTTATTCATATACCATGCTGACGTCACGTCCGGGTGCTATAGCGTGGGAAGAATCGGTGAGCGGGTGGGTTTGTACAGCCGTTCCTCTCACTGCTGTATCGGTACATACCTTGCTCTGTTCATTGTTATTACTGTTATTGTTATTGTTGTTGTTTGTTGTGTTGCTGTTGCACTGTTGTATTAAACCTCTCCTTATCTCAGCCCCGGGACTTTGTATTTCACTCCCTTTGTGGGGGAGGGGCAGCGGCCACGTGGTCTCAGACCCCGGCAGGGCCTAAACCACCACAATGACTCAGGGTAACCTCTTCTCCTTTTAAACAACAGCTAGTGCAAAAGACTGATGGTAAATATATTAAGCTTCTTTTCCTTGTGGTTACAAAGGCATACAATTTTTAAAAATTTATTATCAAGAGCTTAATCCTTTGCAAGCCTACAACTTATTTCCATTAAAAAAAACCCCACACCTAAGCAGTGTTTTAAGAGGACAGAGGTGAACTAAGAAAAACAATTCAAAAGGCACATCCTTCTCATGAAGGTAACAGTACAAGCAGATCAGCATCATGGAAAAATTCTGAGTACTTTCAACACAAGGCAAGCTCAGGAAGGTCAAGGTTAAGGATACAATTTCTATAATTTCTATCAATCGAGGATCCCTTCCTGCAACTGGGTTTGGTTTAGGGCCTGGTAGTGTCAAGTGACACGGTAAGAAGATAATACCCCCACCCCGACAGACTAATAGTATTCCTGGTGAAGGGGTGACAATGAGACATGTTTGAGCTACACCAAGGAAGCCCATATTGTCACACCATCCATTTTTATTTAAGAAAAAAATATTACCGTTCAATCCTTCTGTACTGTACCTTGTGTGTGTGAGAGAGAATTTCTCTAAGAAAAGAGTGCAATTTTACTGTCAAAATCTGATCAAGAATTAATTTCTTCACATCCAAGGATTTTCTCAGTAAGGAAGCTCCAGATGTTAATCACAGCCTTGCATAAAAATCTGCTGGGCTAATTACAAGCAGAGAAACTTCCTGAAAAGTCTGGTGTCTATGGAAGAGCTATCCATAGCAGAAGAATCCCTTCCTGCAGAAGCCATGTTGTCAGGTAGAAAGAAGGTAGTATAAGCAAAAATAACTCAAAATACAAAGCTAAAATATAAGCTTTAAAATACAAATTCTCATATAATTGCTAAGAGCTAAGTTCTAGTTCACAAAAATTAATGAAAGTCTGGCCATTGACAGAAGTTCAGAAGTTTATCTGAAATATGCTTCATGTCAAGATGCGTCTCAGACATATTTCCCCTAAGGATCCAGGAAAACGATTGGTTCAAATTAACTGAGAAAAGATTTCACTGTATCAGCTTACAAGTCTGAAAATGAACTGGAAGGAAGGGAGACAAGAAATAGAGGACTTGGAAGAATTTCTGAAATTATGAGTTCTTTTCATAAATAGCCAGAACTCTCTCTAAGTCAGAGTACCAAATGTTTCAAAATTTTCTATTTACCCTTAGGCAGCAGAACTGACTAAATCCTCACATACGAAACAAAACCAAAAAATTTTCAACATCTTTACTTGGAATGTAACATGGTCTATGCATTAAGCAGAGAAACAAAAGTTGGCAGGTGATATTCTAACAGTTCCAGATTTCTACTAGCTCAGCTGTCTTGTAAGCCAAAACGTCTTGCTAACATTTCTTTTTTGTCTTGCTTTTTCGTCTTGCTAAACATTTTTTTACTGAGAATAAAGTAGGTCAGTGTCAATGTAGCTTCTGGAATGTGCAGACACAGCTGAAGGTTCGTGAAGAAGAAAGGGGTTTGAAGATAAGAGAGTCATAAATAAGACAGCTGGGGCCTATTCTTGAAGATAACAGGAACAAGGAGGGGACAAATTAAAACAAACCAGCTCAAGACACAACACAGCTGCACAACACCTCCTAAACAGACCTTTGTGAGCATGCGTGAGCACTGAGGTCAACCAGCAGACATGGTGAGGAAGACTGCCAACGACCACCAGGGACCCCTCAAGACCACCACCCAGCAAGAAAGCACATGCGTAATTAGGATGCAGATATTGTAATTAGTTCCAGGAAATCTAATGCATATGCAACTCATTTCTCAGAAAAGTTATGAACATGTATAATCTCACTGTATATTGGCTGCCACTTATAGATCTGGGGTGCGCTCACCTTTGCGAAGCTATTCGCCTGTGCGCCCAGCGCTGCAATATAGAATGCCTGCTTTCTAAAGCTCCAAAACGAGTCTTAGAGAGTTCCCCTGCTGGCTTTTACAGTAACAGGTTAATTTAGGAATACTAAAGAATAATACTCTACTTCATAGGAAAAAAAAATGCTGCATGTTTCAATCTCTCAATTTTTTCATTGGAAATGAGAAAGTGTCAGTTTTCTGACTTGAACCTCACTTAAAATTTCTTGAGACCTCAATCTAAGAAAGCTAACTTGGAAGAATAAATATTCTTTTCAAGGGGGTTGGAGAAAGCAGTTCTATTTTCAAAAGCATTTATAAAATATTAAGTGTTCCTTGATGCTTATTAATAAATATACATTATCTCCCTCTTTTTTCCTTTTTAATTTTTTAAAAAGGAATACATTTACATTCATTGGATTGTATCAGATTTTCTACTTCAAAATTAATATCTCTCTGTCACAAACAAATGTTCTCAAAAAGCACCAATTGCAGTTACTATGGATCAAACAGAGAATGTGATCTGATTCCAAATTTATCCAATGGGGTATGCCTTAACATTGAACTGAAAGGAAAACCAATGGTTTGTTTATATCAAATCGAAGCTTCTAAAGCACCACAGGATGTGTCAGACCAGTCCTGTAACATGTAGTCCTTGATACAACATTATTGTATTTTCACATATATTTATATTTCCATACTTTAGTAGAGAAGAAAACTTTTCAGGAATTTTTAGATATCTCAATGACATTTTAAATTAAATTTTAAGTCTTGTACATCACACAGATCATGAAGATCATGATTACAAAAATCAGTCACTTCCTCCTCCTTTCTTTTTTTTAGATCACAGAAGAGTTTAAGAGGTGAGCAACTTGAGCAGGGGTGATGATAGCACTTAGAGTATCAGAGGCCTTGGCAATACTAAATATCTCATAAATCCAATTCTCAAAGTAGAGAACTCCAAATACCACCATGCACAGAAGCTCTATTAAAGTTTAGCATTTATCCTTTCAGCATGCTTTTCTTTACCGCATTACTTGATATCAATGTATAAATGTATACATTTACAGTTCTGAGCTGCTGAATCTTCTCAGCCCATTCTGTATTTCCCACAACACAGCAACTAGAGAGACCCTTTTGGTCCCCCCTCTTATCCCAGAGCTAAGTCAGATCATCAGGGAAAGTCTACAGATTGTCTAAGTGTCTTCTCAACATCTATATGTAAACAGAGGTCACCAGACCTTCAATGAAGGCTGTTTTTCCTTCAGAATAATAATGAACAGCCTTTGTGAGAACTGTGAAGAGCCAATATGTTCAACACAATATCCCAGTATAGTTCTTTCAGAGTTTAAAATATTTAATTAAAAAAATACTTAATGCTTACTACAATAGTATTTCTATGTAGTCAGTTGGCTCAATGGATAGGAAATAAAGTTATTTATTGCATAGATTTCAGACAAGCAGGTATTTAGAAGTCCAGTTTATTATGATTTTATTTAAACAAAATTTTTAATATTTTCATGCAACATTTGAGCTTGAATCTTAATCGAGACCAATAGCAGAAGTAGTTTAGAAATGCACTAATTACAGACCTTAGTGAATATACAAAAATCTCAACTTTATAGGTTATATAAAGTAAAGAACATCTTAAATATTTTCCCAAAATATTGCATCAGCCGAGACACAGTGATATGCCTTGCAAGAACATAGGAATGTAATTTAGAAATCATATGGGAACTACCCATTTCCTTTAATCTCACTGAGCAAGACAAAAGCAACATTCAGTTCCACACACTGATTTCTCACAATATCTATACAGTACCTTGAGTTTTATCCAAATAGTAAAAGTTAGACATGTCATTTATTTAATAAACTATTATGTGGTAAAGCTCTCTTACATTTTTCCATGGTTTTACCTGGATGTCCTGGTTTCAGCTGGGATAGAGTTAACTTTCTTCCTAGTAGATGGTATAGTGCTGTGTTTTGGATTTAGGATGAGAATAATGTTGATAACACTGATGTTTTAGTTGTTGCTAAGCAGTGTTTACACTAAGTGTCCTGGTTAAACTGGGCTGGCAGCCAAACACCACACAGCTGCTCACTCACCCTCCCCCACCCTGAATTGGAGGAGTAAAGGTAAGTAGACTCAGAGGTTGAGATAAAAACAGTTTAATAATTGAAATAAAATAGACTAATAATAATATTAATGGTAATAATAATAGAAAATACAAACAACTAATGCACAATGTGATTGCTCACCACCTGCCAACTGATGCTCAGCCTGTTCCCAGCTAGTGATCCGAGAGGAGAGGAGAGGAGAGGAGAGGAGAGGAGAGGAGAGGAGAGGAGAGGGAAGAGAAAAGATCCTGAAAACAGCAGTCCCAGAAGTGAGAGCCCCCTGATTCCCAGCCAACCCTCCTATATATACTGTGTGTTGTTGTATGATATGAAATATTCCATTGGCCAAATTGGGTCCGGTGCTCTGGCCGTGCTCCCTCCCAGCTTCTTGTACACCTGCACACTGGCAGGACATGGGAAGTTGGAAAGTCCTTGATCTCTTAGCAACAACTGAAAACATCAATGTATTACCAACATTCTTCTCATACCAAATCTCATACTGAATCCAAAACACAGCACTATGCTAGCTACTAAGAAGAAAAATTAACTGTCCCAGCTGAAACCAGGACACTAAATCAAGGACTCTTCAGCTTCTCACCCCACCCCACCAGTGAGCAGGCTGGGGGGCACAAGAAGCTGGGAGAAGACACAGCCAGGACAGCTGACCCAAACTGGCCAAAGGAATATTCCATATCATATGATGTTATGGAATCATATCATATCATATTCATATGATATCATATGAAAACTGGCCAGGGGCCACTGCTCAGGAACTGCTGGGCATCAGTCAGCAGGTGGTGAGCAATTGTATTGTGCATCACTTGTTTTGTATATTCTAATTCTATTATTATTATTATTATTAATATTTTCTTCCCTTCCCTTCCTTTTCTGTCTTATTAAACTGTCTTTATCTCAACCCTTTCACTTGGAGGGGCATCCAGTACACCTGGAGTTGACTGCCCCAGGGGTGGAAACACAGCTCCACCAATTGCCATGGACTGATCCAGACTGCACTGGAACAGGGGGAAGCTCTGCAATACATTGATGACATTGTTGTATGGGACAACAGAGCAGAACTTTTTCAGAAAGGGAAGAGAATAATCCAAATCCTTCTGGAGGCTGGTTTTGCCATAAACAAAGTAAGGTCAAGGAACCTGCACAGGAGATTCAGTTTTTAGGAATAAAATGGCAAGATGGATGTTGTCAGATCCCAATGAATGTGATCAACAAAATAGCAGCTATGTCTGCATCAACTAGCAAAAAGAAAACACAAACTTTCTTAGGCATTGTAGGGTTCTGGAGACTGCATATTCCAAATTGCAGTCAGGTTGTCAGCCCTCTCTCTCAAGTGACCCAGAAAAAGAATGATTTTACATGGGCCCTGAACAACGACAAGCCTTTGAACAAATTAAACAGGAAATTGTTTATGCAGTAGCCCTTGGGCCAGTCCAGGCAGGACAAGATGTTAGAAATGTTCTCTGCACTGCAGCCAGGGAGAATGGCCCTACCTGGAGTCTCTGGCAGAGAGCACCAGGGGAGACTCAAGGTCGACCCTTAGGGTTTTGGAGTCGGGGATACAGAGGATCCGAGGCCCGCTATACTCCAACTGAAAAAGAGATATTGGCAGCATATGGAGTTCGAGCTGCCTCAGAAGTGATTGGTTTTTGAGAACGGTCAGTGTGAGGTTAATGGTTGGACTAGATGATCTTCAAGGTCTTTTCCAACCTAGATGATTCTGTGATTCTGTGATTCTGGTACTGAAGCACAGCTACTCTTGGCACCCTGACTGCTGGTGCTGGGCTGGATGTTCAAAGTGAGAGTCCCTTCTATACATCATGGAACTGATGCTACATGGAATAAGTGGGTCGCACTGATCACACAATTGGCTCAAATAGGAAACCCTGAGCATCCAGGAATATTGGAAATGATCACAAATTGGCCAGAAGGCAAAGATTATGGAATATCACCAGAGGAGGAGGTGATGCGTGCTGAAGAGGCCCCACTGTATAATGAACTGCTAGAAAATGAAAAGCAATATGCCCTATTCACTGATGGGTCCTGTCATATTATACAAAAACATCAGAGGTGGAAAGCTGCTGTGTGAAGCCCCACATGACAAGTCACAGAAACTGCTGAAGGAGAAGGTGAATCAAGTCAGTCTGCAGAGGTGAAAGCCACCCAGCTGGCTTTAGACATTGCTGAACGAAAAAAATGGCCAATACCTGATCTCTATATTGACTCATGGATGGTGGAAATGCCCTGTGGGGGTGACTACAGCAATGGAAGCAAAGCAACTGGCAGTACAGAGGCAAACACATCTGGGCTGCTGAATTATGGCTGCTCGGGTAGAGAACCTGGTTGTAAAAGTACGTCACGTACCCAATAGTTGTGCCACTGAAGAACATCAAAACAACCAACAGGTGGACCAAGCTGCTAAGATTAACATGGCTCAAGTGGATCTGGACTGGCAATATAAGGGTGAATTATTTATATCCTGATGGGTCCATGACACCTCAGGCCATCAGGGAAGAGATGCAACATATAGATGGGCTTGTGATCAAGGGGTGGACCTGACCATAGACACTATTGCACAGGTAATCCATGAATGTGAAACATGTGCTGCAATCAAGCAACCCAAGTGGTTAAAGACTGTGGTATAGAGGATGACAGCTGAAATATAAATATGGGGAGGCCTGGCAGATTCATTATATCACATTCCCACAAACCTGCCAAGGCGAGTGCCATGTGCTTACAATGTTGGAAGCAGCCACCAGATGGTTAGAAACATATCCTGTGCCCCATGCCACTGCCCGGAACACTATCCTGGGCCTTGAAAAGCAAGTTTTATGGCAACATGGCACCCCAGAAAGAATTGAGTCAGACAATGGGACTCATTTCCAAAACGGCCTCAGAGACCCCTGGGCCAAAGAGCATGGCAGAGTGGGTATATCACATCTCCTATCATGCACCAGCCTCTAGGAAAATCGAACAATGCAATGGACTGTTAAAGACTACTCAGAGAGCAATGGGTGCTGGGATGTTCAAACATTGGGATGCACATTTAGCAAAAGCCACCTGGTTAGTAATCACTAGGGAATCTGCCAATCAAGCTGGCACTGCCCAATCAAAACTTTTACATATTATAAAAGGGAATAAAGTCCCTGTAGTGCACATAAAAAGACAGTCTGGGTTATTCCTGCCTCAGGCAAAGGCAAACCCATCTGTGGGATTGCTTTTACCTAATGACCTGGGTGCACTTGGTGGGTAATGCAGAAGGATGGGGAAGTCTGATGTGTACCTCAAGGTGATTTGATTTTGGGTGAGAATAGCCAGTGATTTGAATTGTATGATGTTAACTGCTATATAATACTGTATGTCATCACTACTATTGTTGCTATATGCCATATCAATGGTATTACAGTAAAAATTACCCAGATTAATGAAGAATGAATTTTGATGAAAGTGGGCAAAGTGCAGTGAACGATAGAACCAGACAAGTACAGCTGTGATGGAACCAGAACTGTCTTCAGCATGTAACAATCCAACACCACACACCATATTTCCTGCCCTGAAGAACTGTTATAACAGATGGAGCCCAAAGTCATGGACTAAATGAACTCAGGGGACATTTTAGGGCATGGCCCATAGACTAAGGGAATGATATCTGTGTGTACAGAAAAGGTGGTGGTGATTAATTAGGATGCATTGGAAAGTGTGGGACCTGGGCATGACGTAAATGGTATAGAATAAGGGGTGGATATTGTCCTGGTTTCATCTGGAATAAAGTTAGTTGTCTTCCTAGTAGCTGGTATAGTGCTGTGTTTTGAATTTAGGATGAGAATAATGTTGATAACACACTGATGTTTTAATTGTTGCTAAGCAGTGTTTACACTAAATCAAGGACTCTTCAGCTTCTCACACCACCCCACCAGCAAGTAGACTGGGGAGCACAAGAAGCTGGGAGGAGACACAGCCAGGACAGCTGACCCAAACTGGCCAAAGGGATATTCCATATCATATGATGTCATGCTCAGTATAGAAACTAAGGGAAAAACTGGCTGGGGGCCGCTGCTTGGGAACTGGATGGGCATCGGTCAGTGGGTGGTGAGCAATTGCATTGTGCATCACTTGTATATTCTAATTATTTTGTCATTATCATTATCATTATTTTCCCTTCCTTTTCTGTCTTATTAAACTGTCTTTATCTCAACCCACGAATTTTAATTTTTTTTTCTGATTGTCTCCCCCATCCCACTGGGTGGAGGGAGTGAGTGAGTGGCTGTGTGGTGTTTAGCTGCCTGCCGGGTTAAACCACGACACTGGAGTAGTGATGTTATTTAAAAGAGGGCAGGTTTGACACTTTTATATTGATGTCACCAATATGAATATTTCTTGGGATCTCTGGCCAATTCATATTCTTTACAGCTGAAACAGCAGCTCTTGCTAAACCAGCCTGTATATAAAGAAGAAAAGTGCAAGTCAGGAAAAGTTGGTTACAAGAAGAATCACTAGCAATATACACAGCCAACTAACTTTTCAAGTATTTCTATGGCTACAGAATTAGAAAGATCAGATGGCAACTTTGTTTAGAATGAAAATGGTTATTTAGAAATATTAAACCAGAAAGAGAAAACAGTTCACACATTTCTTTTTATATGGTAAAATATGTAACATCAACTTGATGGAAGAGCATGCAGGGAGGAATAGGATGTTTATCCAAGAGCATGTAATATGTAGGTTATAAAACAGACAATCTTGAGATATTTCAAGTCCAATGTGTTGTTTTTGTCTCTTACCTATTCTAAAAGTTTACATGGTTCATAGTTGACTAACTTTGCTAACAGGTTCAGAATAAATAACTTCAAAGTAATACATTACTGAATGTCAGTTGAACCATATTACTTATCTAAATGCGTACAAATATGAGGTAATTCAGGGTGGCTTAGCCTGAAATTAAAAGGCTAAATACCTTGCATTTGTGGGTGATAAAGAGCATGCAGAGATATAATTTCTACAGACCAACTGAAGTAATAATCTGTTATCCCACAGTATCTAATTATGAACTAACATAACTGCAGCTTCTAGGCACACTGGAACACTACATAACGATCTAGTTATGACAAGTTAAACATTAAAGTACCTATTTTGTGTTAAATTCCTCTACTGTAGTCTCTCTTCATTTAAAGCCATAGCTCTATTGTATGGAAATACAAATTTAACAATAGAGGTAAGTTTTTATTACTGACTTCCATTCAGTTCTGCCTTTTAGATAAAACAACTGTCAATCTTACATACTAGTGTTTATTACTGAAATGCTAACAAAAATTATTTACAACTCAGAAGTCTGAAGACACACAGAACATGATCTTTCCCTACTGCTTCTGAAGAATAGTTTTTCAAAACCTTGTTTCTTTAAGGGCTGT
>JADKXW010016018.1:0-25786 GCA_017315185.1 Bubo scandiacus
GCAGGCGATGGAGAGTGTAGCGCAGGCAGTGGAGAGTGGAACACAGGTGGTGGAGAGTGGAAAGCAGGCGGTGTAGAGCTGAGCGCAGGCGGTGGAGAGCTGAGGTAAGGATGTGGAGAGCTGAGCGCAGGTGGTGGAGAGCTCAGCTCTGGTGGAGAGCTCAGCTCAGGCGGTGTAGAGCTCAGCTCTCGTCGAGACCTAAGCTCAGGCGGTGGAGAGCTCAGCTCTGGTGGAGAGCTGAGCTCAGGCGGTGGAGACGTGAGCTCAGGCAGTTGAGAGCTGAGCTCAGGCGGTGGAGAGCTGAGCTCTGGTCGAGAGGTTAGCTCAGGCGGTGGAGAGCTCAGCTGTGGTCGAGACCTGAGCCCAGGCGGTGGAGAGCGGAGCTCAGGCGGTGGAGAACTGACCGCAGGCAATGGAGAGCTCAGCTCTGTTCAAGACCTGAGCTCAGGAGGTGGAGATATGAGCTCAGGCGGTGGAGAGCTCACCTCAGGCAGTGGAGACCTCAGTTCTCCTCAAGAGCTGAGAGCAGGCGGTGGAGAGCTCAGCTCTGGTAGAGAGCTAAGCTCAGGCGGTGGAGAGCTCAGATCTGGTAGAGAGCTGAGCTCAGGAGGTGGAGAGGTGAGCTCAGGCGGTGGAGAGCTGAGCTCAGGTAGTTGAGAGCTGAGCGCAGGCGGTGGAGAACTGAGCACAGGCGTTGGAGAGCTCAGCTCTGTTCAAGACCTGAGCTCAGGCGGTGGAAAGCTCAGCTCTGGTC
Source organism: Bubo scandiacus (assembly GCA_017315185.1). Lineage (NCBI taxonomy): Eukaryota > Metazoa > Chordata > Aves > Strigiformes > Strigidae > Bubo > Bubo scandiacus. The sequence goes on from JADKXW010016018.1 coordinate 755, forward strand.
GAGAGCTGAACTCAGGCGGTGGAGAACTGAGCTCAGGCGGTGGAAAGGTGAGCTCAGGCGGTTGAGAGCTGAGCTCAGGCAGTGGAGAGCTCAGCTCTGGTCTAGAGCTGAGCGCAGACGGTGGAGAGTGGAGCGCAGGCGGTGGAGTTTGGAAAGAAGATGGTGGAGAGCTGAGCGCAGGCGTTAGAGAGCTGAGCGCAGGCAGTGGAGAGCTGAGCGCAGGCGATGGAGAGCTGAGCGCAGTCGGTGGATAGCTCATGCGGTATCGAGCTCACCACAGGCGGTTGAGAACTAAGCGCAGGCGATGGACAGCTGAGCTTAGGCGGTGGAGAGCTGAGCGCAGATGGTGGAGAGCTGAGCGAAGGCGGTGGAGATCTCAGCTCAGGCCGTGGACACCTTAGCTCTGGTGAAGAGCTGAGCGCAGGCGGTGGAGAGCTGAGCGCAGGCGATGGAGAGTGGAACGCAGGTGGTGGAGAGTGGAACGCAGGCGGTTGAGACCTGAGCGCAGGCCATGGAGAGCTCATGCGGTTTAGAGCTGAGCGCAGGCGGTGGAGAGCTGAGCGCAGGCGGTGGAGAGCTGACCTCAGGCGGTGGAGAGCTGACCTCAGGCGGTGGAGAACTCAGCTCTGCTCAAGAGCTGAGAGCAGGCGGTGGAGAGCTCAGCTCTGGTGGAGAGCTGAGCGCAGGAGATGGAGAGTGTAGCGCAGGCAGTGGAGAGTGGAACACAGGTGGCGGAGAGTGGAAAGCAGGCAGTGGAGAGCTGAGCGCAGGCGGTGGAGAGCTCAGCTCTGGTCGAGAGCTAAGCTCAGGCGGTGGAGAGCTCAGCTCTGGTCGAGAGCTGAGCTAAGGTGGTAGAGAGCTGAGCTAAGGCGATGGATACGTGAGATCAGGCGGTTGAGAGCTGAGCTCAGGCGGTGGAGAGCTCAGCTCTGGCCGAGAGCTGAACTCAGGCGGTGGAGAACTGAGCTCAGGCAGTGGAGAGGTGAGCTCAGGCGGTTGAGAGGTGACGTCAGGCAGTGGAGAGCTGAGCTCTGGTCGAGAGCTGAGCGCAGGCGGTGGAGACTGGAGCGCAGGCGGTGGAGTTTGGAACGCAGATGGTGGAGAGCGGAGCACAGGCGTTGGAGAGCTGAGCTCAGGCGATGGAGAGCTGAGCTCAGGCGGTTGAGAGCTGAACTCAGGAGTTGGAGAGCTGATCTCAGGTCGTGAAGAGCTGAGCGCAGGCTGTGGAGAGCTCAGCTCAGGCGGTGGAGAGCTCAGCGCAGATGGTGGAGAGCTGTGCTCAGGCGGTGGAGAACTCAGCTCTGGTCGAGAGCTAAGCTCAGGCAGTGGAGAGATCAGCTCTGGTCGAGAGCTGAGCTAAGGCGGTGGAGACCTGAGCTCAGGCGGTGGAGAGCTCAGCTCTGGTCGACAGCTTAGCTCAGGCGGTGGAGAACTCAACTCTGGTCGAGAGCTAAGCTCAGGCGGTGGAGAGCTCAGCTCTGGTCAAGAGCTTAGCTCAGGCGGTGGAAAGCTCAGCTCAGGCGGTGGAGAGCTCAGCTCTGGTCGAGAGCTTAGCTCAGGCAGTGGAGAGCTCAGCTCTGGTCGAGAGCTGAGCGCAAGCGTTGGAGAGCTGAGCGCAGACAGTGGAGAGCTCAGCTCTGTTCAAGACCTTAGCTCAGGCGGTGGAGAGATGAGCTCAGGCGGTGGAGAGCTCACCTCAGGCAGTGGAGACCTCAGCTCTGCTCAAGAGCTGAGAGCAGGCGGTGGAGTCCTCAGCTCTGGTCGAGAGCTAAGCTTTGGAGGTGGAGAGCTCAGCTCTGGTTGAGAGCTGAGCTCAGCCGGTGGAGAGCTCAGCTCTGGTTTAGAGCTGAGCTCAGGTGGTGGAGAGCTGAGCACAGATGATGGAGAGATTAGCGCAGGCGGTGGAGAGCTCAACTCAGTTGGTGGATACCTCAGCTCTGGTAAAGAGCTGAGAGCAGGCGGTGGAGAGCTGAGCGCAGGCGATGGAGAGTGTAGCGTAGACGGTGGAGAGTGGAACGCAGGTGGTGGAGAGTGGAAAGCAGGCAGTGGAGAGCTGAGCGCAGGCGGTGGAGAGCTGACCTCAGGCGGTGGAGATCTGAGCTTACGTGCTGGAGAGCTCAGCTCTGGTCAAGAGCTAAGCTCAGGCGGTGGAGAGCTCAGCTCTGGTCGAGAGCTGAGCTAAGGTGGTGGACAGCTGAGCTCAGGCTTTGGAGAGCTCATGTAGTTTAGAGCTAAGCTCAGGTGGTGGAGAGCTGAGCGCGGGCAGTGGAGAGCTGAGCTCAGGCCGTGGAGTGTGCAGCTCAGGCAGTGTAGACCTCAGTTCTGCTCAAGAACTGAGAGCAGGCGGTGGAGAGCTCAGCTCTGGTCGAGAGTTAAGCACAGGCATTGGAGAGTTGAGCGCAGGCAGTGGAGAGCTCAGCTCTGTTCAAGACCTGAGCTCAGGCGGTGGAGAGATGAGCTCAGGCGGTGGAGAGCTCACCTCAGCAGTGGAGACCTCAGCTCTGCTCAAGAACTGAGAGAAGGCGGTGGAGAGCTCTGCTCTGTTCGAGAGCTAAGCTCAGGCAGTGGAGAGATCAGCTCTGGTCGAGAGCTGAGCTCAGGCGGAGAAGAGGTGAGCTCAGACGGTGGACAGCTGAGCTCAGGCGGTGGACAGCTGAGCGCAGGCGTTGGAGAGCTGAGCGCAAGCTGTGGAGAGCTCAACTCAGGCGGTGGAGAGCTCAGCTCTGCTCAAGAGCTGAGAGCAGGCGGTGGAGAGCTCAGATCTCGTCGAGAGCTAAGCTCAGGCGGTGGATAGCTGACTCAGGCGTTGGAGAGCTCATGCAGTTTAGAGCTCAGCTCAGGTGGTGGAAGCTGAGCACGCAAAGTGGAGAGCTGAGCTCTGTTCAAGACCTGAGCTCAGGCGGTGGAGAGATGATCTCAGGCAGTGGAGAGCTCAGCTCTGGTCGAGAGCTGAGCTAAGGCGGTGGAGAGCTCAGCTCAGGCTTTGGAGAGCTCATGTAGTTTAGAGCTCACCTCAGGTGGTGGAGAGCTGAGCTCAGGCAGTAGAGGTGAGCTCAGGTGGTGGAGAGCTGATCTCAGGTGGTGTAGAGCTGAGGGCAGGCTGTGGAGAGCTCAGCTCAGGCGGTGGAGAGCTGAGCGCAGATGGTGGAGAGCTGAGCGAAGGCGGTGGAGACCTTAGCTCTGGTCAAGAGCTGAGCGAAGGCGGTGGAGACCTTAGCTCTGGTCGAGAGCTGAGCGAAGGCGGTGGAGACCGTAGCTCTGGTCGAGAGCTGAGCTCAGGCGGTGGAGAGGTGAGCTCAGGCGGTGGTGAGCTGAGCTCAGGCGGTGGTGAGCTCAGCTCGTGCGGTGGAGAGCTCAGCTCTGGTCGAGAGCTGAGAGCAGGCGGTGGAGAGCTGAGCGCAGGCGTTGGAGAGCTGAGCGCAGGCAGTGGAGAGCTCAGCTCTGTTCAAGACCTGAGCTCAGGCGGTGGAGAGCTCAGCTCTGGTAGAGAGCTGAACTCAGGCGGTGGAGAACTGAGCTCAGGCGGTGGAGAGGTGAGCTCAGGCGGTTGAGAGCTGAGCTCAGGCGGTGGAGAGCTCAGCTCTGGTCGAGAGCTGAGCGCAGGCGGTGGAGAGTGGAGCGCAGGCGGTGGAGTTTGGAACGCAGATGGTGGAGAGCAGAGCGCAGTCGGTGGATAGCTCATGCGGTATCGAGCTCACCACAGGCGGTGGAGAACTAAGCGCAGGCGATGGACAGCTGAGCTTAGGCGGTGGAGAGCTGAGCGCAGATGGTGGAGAGCTGAGCGAAGGCGGTGGAGATCTCAGCTCAGGCGGTGGAGACTTAGCTCTGGTGAAGAGCTGAGAGCAGGCGGTGGAGAGCTGAGCGCAGGCGATGGAGAGTATAGCGCAGGCGGTGGAGAGTGGAACGCAGGTGGTGGAGAGTGGAACGCAGGCGGTGGAGACCTGACCGCAGGCCATGGAGAGCTCATGCGGTTTAGAGCTCACCGCAGGCGGTGGAGAGCTGAGCGCAGGCGGTGGAGAGCTGAGCTTAGGCAGTGGAGAGCTCAGCCCTGGTCGAGAGCTGAGCTCAGGCGGTGGAGAGCTCCGCTCTGGTCGAGAGCGTAGCTCAGGCGGTGGAGAGCTCAGCTCTGGTCGAGAGCTTAGCGCAGGCGGTAGAGAGCTCAGCTCAGGCGGTGGATACCTCAGGTCTGGTCAAGAGCTGTGAGCAGGCGGTGGAGACCTGAGCGCAGGCGATTGATAGTGTAATGCAGGCGGTGGAGAGTCAACGCAGGTAGTGGAGAGTGGAAAGCAGGCAGTGGAGAGCTGAGCGCAGGCGGTGGAGAGCTGACCTCAGGCTGTGGAGAGGTGAGCTTAGGCGCTGGAGAGCTCAACTCTGGTCGAGAGCTAAGCTTAGGCGTTGGACAGCTCAGCTCTGGTTAAGAGCTGAGCTCAGGCGGTGGAGAGCTGAGCTCAGGCGGTTGAGAGCTGAGCCCAGGCGGTGGATACCTCAGCTCAGGCGGTGGAGAGCTCAGCTCTGGTCAAGAGCTGAGAGCAGGCGATGGAGAGTGTAGCGCAGGCCGTGGAGAGTGGAACGCAGGTGTTGGAGAGCGGAAAGCAGGCAGTGGAGACCTGAGCGCAGGCGGTAGAGAGCTGACCTCAGGCGGTGGAGAGCTGAGCTTACGCGCTGGAGAGCTAAGCTCTGGTCGAGAGCTAAGCTCAGGCGGTGGAGAGCTCAGCTCTGGTCGAGAGCTGAGCGCAGGCGGTGGAGACGTGAGCTCAGGCGGTGGAGAGCTGAGCTCAGGCGGTGGAGAGCTGTGCTCAGGCGGTGGAGAGCTGAGCTCAGGCGGTTGACAGTTGATCTCAGGCACTGGAGAGCTGAGCTCTGGTCGATAACTGAGCGCAGGCGATGGAGAGCTGAGCGCAGTCAGTGGATAGCTCATGCGGTATCGAGCTCTCCACAGGCGGTGGAGGACTAAGCGCAGGCGATGGAGAGCTGAGCTTAGGCGGTGGAGAGCTCAGCTCTGGTCGAGAGCTGAGCTTAGGCGGTGGAGAGCTCAGCTCTGGTCGAGAGCTGAGCTCAGGCGGTGGAGAGCTGAGCGCAGATGTTGGAGAGCTGAGCGAAAGCGGTGGAGATCTCAGCTCAGGCGGTGGAGACCTTAGCTCTGGTGAAGAGCTGAGAGCAGGCGGTGGAGAGCTGAGCGCAGGCGTTGGCGAGTGGAGCGCAGGCGTTGGCGAGTGGAGCGCAGGTGGTGGAGAGCTGAGCGCAGGCCGTGGAGAGCTGAGCGCAGGCCGTGGAGAGCTGAGCGCAGGCCGTGGAGAGATGAGCACAGGCCGTGGAGAGATGAGCACAGGCAGTGGAGAGCTGAGCGCAGGCGATGGAGAACTCATGGGCTTTAGAGCTCAGCTCAGGTGGTGGAGAGCTGAGCGCAGGCAGTGGAGAGCTGAGCTCTGTTCAAGACCTGAGCTCAGGCGGTGGAGAGCTCAGCTCAGGCATTGGATACCTCAGCTCTGCTCAAGAGCTGAGAGCAGGCGGTGGAGAGCTCAGCCCTGTTCGAGAGCTTAGCTCAGGCGGTGGAGAGCTCAGCTCTGGTCGAGAGCTAAGCTCAGGCAGTGGAGAGCTCAGCCCTGTTCGAGAGCTTAGCTCAGGCGGTGGAGAGCTCAGCTCTGGTCGAGAGCTAAGCTCAGGCAGTGGAGAGCTCAGCTCTGGTCGAGAGCTGAGCTCAGGCAGTGGAGAGCTGAGCTCAGGCGGTGGAGAGCTCAGCTCTGGTCGAGAGCTTAGCTCAGGCGGTGGAGAGCTCAGCTCTGGTTGAGAGCTGAGCTCAGGCAGTGGAGAGGTGAGCTCAGGCGGTTGAGAGCTGAGCTCAGGCGATGGAGAGCTCATGTAGTTTAGAGCTCAGCTCAGGCTGTGCAGAGCTGAGCGCAGGCAGTGGAGAGCTCAGCTCTGTTCAAGACCTGAGCTGAGGTGGTGGAGAGATGAGCTCAGGCGGTGGAAGCTCATCTCAGGCGGTGGAGACCTCAGCTGTGCTCAAGAGCTGAGATCAGTCGGTGTAGAGCTGAGCGCAGGCTATGGAGAGTGGAGCGCAGGTGGTGGAGAGTGGAGCGCAGGTGGTGGAGAGCTGAGCGCAAGCCATGGAGAGCTGAGCACAGGCAGTGGAGAGCTGAGCATAGACGATGGAGAGCTGAGCGCAGGCCATGGAGAGCTCATGCAGTTTAGAGCTCAGCGCAGGCAGTGGAGAGCTGAGTCCAGGCGTTTGAGATCTCAGCTCTGGTCAAGAGCTGAGCTCAGGCGGTGGAGAGCTCATGCGGTTTAGAGGTCAGCCCAGGCGGTGGAGAGCTGAGCACAGGTGGAGGAGAGCTCAGCTCTGGTCGAGAGCTGAGCTCAGGCGGTGGAGAGCTGAGCTCAGGCAGTGGAGAGCTCAGCACAGGCGGTGGAGAGCTCAGCTCTGGTCGAGAGCTTAGCTCAGGCGGTGGAGAGCTCAGCATTGGTCGAGAGCTGAGCTCAGGCAGTGGAAAGCTGAGCTCAGGCAGTCGAGAGCTCAGCTCTGGTCGAGAGCAGCGCGCAGGTGCTGGAGAGCGGCGGGCAGGCGGTGGAGAGCGGAGCGCAGGCGGTGTAGAGCGGAGCTCTGTTGCAGTAGAGACGGACACGACAAACATCAGATTGTGTGAAATGACCAAAATGGCTGCAAAAGCACCTTTATTGTTCTAACAAGCCTTTTTATAACCTTCTTCAAAGTAGGTGTTCATACAGGATTGGTTTACTTTAGTAACTAACAGTTCACGATTGGGTGTTAGTTTCTCACCTGAATCGTCAGGACAGTTCTTCTTATCTTAGTTCTCTAATCTTGTTTCCATGGCACTTCTCGGGACTTTCTGGCCTCTCGTGGATACACTGGAATCTCGTCAAGGTTAAATTCTTCTTCAGTTAGGCTAGAGGCAGACCCACTGCCTCCCCCGACAATTCCCCCTTTTTGTATTTGTGCTAGAAATATTGCGAGAGCAGTCTTCTGCAGGGCCCTTTGCAGAAGACTGACAAGTCAGGGCAACATTAAAAGCACGGTCACAATTATCAAGATCACTACCCCCACAGTTTTGACCAGAGATATCAACCATCCAGAAAGTCCCCAACCTTTAAACATCCTTGTTAACCAGTCTAATCCATCCTCTTCTGTTAAATGCTTGACACCATCCTTTAGCTGCTGTATGCTTTTGAAAATAGATTCTGAGTGGTCAGACAAATTCATGCAACACATTCCATCAAAATCTTCACATCCATGTCCTTGCACTGAGATAGGGGTAAACAATTGTAGTTAGATGTTGCAAGACTGAGGAACTTGTGCAAAGAAGAAGGGGGGCTATGCGTAAGACACACCAGGTGCTGATAGTGTTGCTATGCTACTATCTTCTGGTCCGAGCAGAAGCTTCTTCTACCCTTGGAAGTGTATGTGTCAGCAAAAGATTACCCCAAATTCCGATACAAACTGACCTGCTGGAACGAAGGAACAACTGAGGCTGCGCAGAACGGCAGGGTGAAAAGTTCATCAGCGAGGAAGAGGAGATACTTCATCTATACGACCCCTGCCCAGGAATTTACTACCACTGCCCAGGACTTAAGGAGTTCAATGCGCAGACGCAAGGGGAGGAGACCTAATTACCATGAGAAGCGAGGGGAGGCGGAGATAGACTATGAATATGTATAGGCGTTTTATGAATATACAGTACTTTGTATAATATAAACAAGACAATGGGTACGGGAGGGCGCGCATGCTTGTGGTGGAGCGATCCCCCATGCGCCCAGCGCTGAATAAACATACCTGCTTTACAACTCCAAAGTTGTAGAGTTATTTTTCCGCAAGTCAGCACTAGAAGCAAAAAGTCAATAGCAGCTCTATTCTGTAAAGTAGCATGTCTAACACTATCATCAATTAAAAGGCCACTTAAAGCTAAAGAGGTAGCATTAGTCTGTTTGCTAAGCCAGCATCCCAACTTATTTAAAGTTCTTAGGGCATTTGCAACGCCAACTCCTGGTGCCAATATGGAGGCTGTTATGATCTGGCCTGGATTCCAGAATTCAATGTTATCTTGACAAGAACTGCTAAACTGATGAACAGTCCTTTGGACTCGCTTATGTATTCGAGTCATATTCAGAATCATTGACACATTTGGTGTTAATAACGTGAGGCATCCGAGGCTATATGGGCCTCCATTCAGTTAAGATGGAATGCCTCCCCAGGCATGATCTCCACAGATTAAAAACACACCAGGAAGTAATGCAAGAGGAACGTCAGAAGACCGTGAGATGTTAGTCAAGGTATAATTGCACCAAGTGGTTGAGTTATGATAAGCAGCATTAGTTGCATTCACATTTTGCCCTCTCCGTGCGGAAGTATTATAAGAGTAATTAAAAAACACACAAGCATCCATTATGACAGAGCCTAGCAACTCTAGTTCTTGGGGTTCTTGCGTAACCTGTGGAAGGTGACTATATACACCATCCCAATTATCTATACAATTTTTTGGAGAGTTGCAAAGAGAGAAAGGCTGAAGGGTTTGTGGGATTGGCCATGTGTCTACTGGCAATCCCACCAAACACATGGAGAATGGATTTTCCGGGTTCACTGTAGAGAGGCACAAGGTTTCTTGATGTGTCATGTTTGCCAAAGTTACTCAGACATTCTGCTTGGGTTGTGGAACTACCCATCATTCACCCTGATACAGGTTCCAGCACAGGCCGAACACACCGAGCAGGAACCCAGCGAGGGCCGGCATCTGTAGAGACACAAGCATAACCCCTGCCCCAGGTTAATAGCTCACATGGTCCATTCCACTGGCCAGTAATTAGATCCCTAACATGCACTTTGACGCCCTTTTGCAAATCCTGTTTTGAAAAAAGAGAAGAGAAATGCTGAAAAAGAGGAGGTAGAGAAGAATTATCCCCATAATGGAGAAAGTTAAGAACATAAACTGCTTTATCCAAACATGCCTGTGGCGGTTCCCCAATCATTCCCCCTTTTTGTTTTTGAAGCTGCCGCTTCAACGTGCCATGTGCACGCTCAACAATTGCTTGTCCTGTCGGGGAATGGGGAATTCCTGTAACATGAGTAACACCCCACAAATTAAAAAATGTTTGAACTTTCTGTGAAACATATGCTGGGCCGTTGTCCGTTTTAATTTGGCATGGCACCCCAAGCATAGAAAAAGCCTTTTGGAAATGTCGAATTACATCTTTTCCTGTTTCTCCATTATGTGCTGTTGCTACTAAGGCACGAGAATAAGTATCAATAGAAACATGAACATATTTCTGTCGGCCAAATTCATTTATACAAGTAACATCAGTTTGCCAAATCTGTAAAGCCTGCATACCTCTGGGATTAGTACCACAATACACTGGTGTGTGAGTTCCTTGGCAATCAGGGCAGGCAGCTACAATGGAACGAGCTTCAGTATGAGACAAGCCGAACTGCCGTCGTAAAGCTCGATATCCTTGGTGAAAAAACTGATGTGATAATACAGCTTGTTGCTTTATGTTAGGAACAGTACTCAGAGTCATAGCAGAAACAAGAGCATCCGCTCTGGCATTACCTTCTGTAGAAAATCCTGGCAAAGTGGTATGACTACGGATGTGCATGATAAAATAAGGTTCTGTCCGTAGTTGAATACTTTTCCAGAGTTCTAGAAGTACATCAAATAATAATTGATTGTCTGACATGGTCAAAACCACTTTGTCTAGTCGAGAAACTAAGTTAGCTACATACGCTGAGTCAGTTACAATATTTACAGGAGTGGAAAAAATAGAAAAAACAACAGCCATTGCATGCAGCTCTACTACTTGTGGAGAACCATTTTGATATACTACTTTGTTGTTCCAGTTGTTGTTTTCATACCACACTACTGCTGCTTTACCTGTTTTTCCTGAGCCATCTGTAAAAACAGTAAGGCCGTTCACTGGTTCTGGGTGGCTTAATTTTTTCTGAGTACTTCTCGAGTAAATTTCAGCAGCGGGTGTGATGGCAGGTGATATGATATCTGTCCCTGAAAGCCTGCCATGGCTGCTTGCAGCTCATAATTATTCGCCAGACACCATTCAAAATACCAATTTTGAACAGGTAAAACAATCGCAGCTGGGTCACGCCCTGTTAGTTCTGTACATCGTTTTCTGGCTTTTATGATTACATCAGCAATAAGTTCAAACAGTCCAGGAGCAGTTTTTCGGGGTCGGAATGACAAAAAAACATTCATTCTAGAATATGTAATGGGTCATCCCACTCAGAATTCCACTGCACTAAAGCACCAAATGGTACAGTTCTGTCAATTAGTACAAAGAGTTGTACCAATTGAGACAGATCTATTCGAGAAACAAATTTCTCGTGTATAGATCGTTCCACCATGTGAATTACATTTAATGCTTCCTCAGTTAATATTCTGGGTTCTGTTGGATCATTGGAATTTTGTAATAATTCCAATAAAGTTTGCAGTTGTGAATTGGTCAGTCCGAGATAGGGCCTAATCCAATTCAGGGATCCCATTAATTTCTGTACATCATTAAGGGTTTTAACTTCAAGGTTAAGTTTCACAGGTTGAGGCATTACCTGCTTACCTGTAACTGTCATTCCTAGATATTTCCAGGGTTCTATTTTCTGTACCTTTTCAGGGGCAATAACTAATCCATATTGTTGTAACGAATCTCTGGTTAAATTCTCCATGTCATTCAACTGCTCCTTGCTGTTTGATGCTAACAGGATGTCATCCATGTAATGGTAACAATAGCTGGTAGGGAATTTTTCCCTTACAGGTGACAAAGCTTGTGCCACAAACCATTGACAAATTGTTGGTGAATTTTTCATGCCCTGTGGCAGAACTCTCCATTGATATCTTTTTGCGGGTTCTGCATGATTGACAGAAGGCACAGAGAATGCAAATTTTTCTCTGTCTTGAGAGGCTAATGGTATTGTAAAAAAACAGTCCTTAAGGTCCATGACAATGATTTCCCAGTCTTGAGGGATCATGGCAGGTGAAGGCATGCCTGGTTGTATGTGGGGATTCTAAAGGATTTCCTGCTAGGAAATCCGCATGTGAGCAGTCCTGCATAGGAGCAAGGCTGGTAAAGCCTCAGCGTCGGCAAGGATGTGACGAGGAGATGACCCTGGAAGAATGAGGAAGAACCCAGGAAGATAAACAACTTCAGGGTGTTGGTCTTGGCAGAGAAGAAGTTTGTACAATGTCGATGTGGCAGTTCTCAGCCAATCAGAAGAGAGCTTAAGGAGCATGTGCAAAGCTAACTGTCCAATCAGAAAGAATTGTACCATGTGATTGTACCTTGTGATTTTCACCTGGATTATAAAAGGCTTGTCGACCATATTAAAGTAGGCATTGCTTAATCACTGTGTGATCATTTGCATGCGTTTATCTCCCGCACCAGTCTCTAGCAGTTGTAGAGCCCCCATCGTAGCCATGACAGCATTGACCTGCCGCAGGTCATGCAAAAATCGCCATTTTCCTGATTTCTTTTTTATCACAAACACTGGAGTGTTCCATGGGCTCTGAGAGGGTTCAATGTGTCCAGCAGCTAGCTGTTCTGCCACCAATTCTTGCAGGGCTTTTAATTTCTCAGTTGGTAGGGGCCACTGATCCACCCACACAGGGTTATTTGTTAACCAAGTTAAAACAAGCGTGGGCTGTCTGACACCCTGCAGCACAGTGGCCCCCATTAAAAATCCGTGGTGATTCTCACCCCCCATTGTGACAAGCAATCCCTCCCCCATAAATTGAGGGGAGCTGCCATCACATATGGTTTGACGACTGCTCGTTGGCCCTCAGGATTGGTAATCAGAACTGCTGTGGCTGCCGTCCTTGCTCATGTGGATCCTCCCAGCCCCACTACCCCCACACCCGCATCCTCTGTTGGCCAGGTGGATGGCCACAGATAATCAGCAATAATAGTCACATCGGCTCCAGTGTCCAGGAGCCCCGCAAGCCTTACTGTGGTCGGCGATTGTCCGTGATTCGACAGCGTGCACGTCATATGTGGTCAGGATGATGAAACAGTCTGAGACCAGCAAACTTGAGGGGGTCCCGTAGAGCCGAAGCCTCCATCGCATCGCAGTCACTGTTCTGCTTTTGAAACACAACTCGGAAAAAGCATAAATTGAGCAATGCGAGTACCTTTTGGGATTGTTACCAGTGGGTAGGGGGTAGAAATCATAGCACAAATTTGACCTGTAAAATCAGCATCAATAACTCCTACATGCACAATCAGTCCATTTAACGTGCTACTTGATCTTCCTAGTAGCAATGCACTCAGTCCTCGTCCTATAGGACCCCTCGCATCAAGAGGGACCTTAACAATGTCTTTGGTGACTATAGTTACTGTGTCGGCGGTGGATACATCCAACCCTGCTGAGCCAGTTGTTGTGGCTGATAGCTGTTCGCAGAGGGGAGTTGGCCGGCTGTTGGGAGGGGATTTGTTGTCCTCGCGCGCCCTTTCACTCTCTTTTTGTGGTTTCCCTGTAGTGGCTGCCCGTTAACATGCAATTTGGAATGACATTGTTTTGCAAAATGTCCCGGTTTTCCGCATTTGTTGCAATTAGTTCCCGGTAGGATGTTCACCAGTTGTTTACCTGGTGATGTTCTGTTTGGACAGGCTACCTTCATGTGCCCTTGTTTGCCGCACCCAAAGCATTTCCCTGAATTTCTCATATTCATATCAGTAGCTAGGGCGGCCACTTGCGCTGCCATCTGAGCAGCCACCTTATGTTCCACTGTCCCAACCTTAGAACACGCAGCCACCATGTCAGGAATAGAAGGATCTCCCGGTAAAGACTGTATTATCTTTTGACAGTCCTCATTAGCATTATCTTTTGCTAACTGTTTGCACAACATTTGCCTTAACGTCTCATCTTCTACCTGTTTTTCCAGTGCGGCAGATATTTTTTCTACAAACTGCAAAAAGGGCTCTCTGGGGCCTTGGCAGATAGGAATGTATTTTTGTTTCGGAGCTGCCATTTCCATGGTTCGCTTTAATGCCATAATTCCTATATGTTGTGCCTGTTCAAGACCAATTGGAGGCCATGTAGCTTGCAGTTGAGGATTACTAAATGGTCCTTCACTAAGCAAAGCATCCTCTCCAAGGCCTAGCCTCGGGTCATCCTGTGGCAGTCGTAAATTATTCTGCGCGGCCGCGCGTGCCATCTGCCTCCAAGTAGATTGAAACACTTGTAATTGCACCGGCTGAAACAGCACTTGTGCGAGATGTGTAACGTCATATGGACACAGCAGATCTGTGCTGATTATTCGAATAAGTTGCATCACCTCAGAAGAATTGATTCCAAATTTCTGTGCTTTATTCTGCAAATCCTGCACCACTTTCCAGCCGATTGGGTTGTGCTCATCGTGCTCGTTTGTGCCTGCAGCAGCTTTGTAAACAGGGAATGCACCAGGAGCCTCTGCTGCTATATCTACAGGCTTTGGACATGCCGGGGTTGGAGAGTACGGGCTGAGGCGTTCAACCAGATCCCAGTTGCCAGCTTTGGCAGCATACTTCCTAACTCCCTCCCAAAATCGATCAGGGGATCTTGGGACTACAGTTATTGTGGATGGAGGGAGAGTCCACGGCTGGGCTTTTTTCACTATGGGTTTATCTGTAATATGCAGAGTTCGCATAGCGGCAGTTAAAGCTTCTTCGCCCTCACTTTCATTTTCGCTCTCACTTTCCGGCTGTTTTATTCTCCGGATTCGCCGTATTTTCCTCCTCGGGGGGAGGGGCTGATGGAGTCACCCCTTCTGCTGCTGCGCCGCTAGGGGCCGCCGCTGCACCGCTAGGTGGGGGGGGGGCCCTCATCGCCCCGCAAAATATTTAATGGCGGAGGAGGAGGAGGTGGGCGAGGGCGTGATCTGCTTTTGCCCGTGAGGGGTTTCCTGCCTGCTATCGCAGACGCTGAGGCATCGGTTTCATTTGCCTCTTGGCCACAATCTCCCTCTTCCTAACATTTTCTGGTTTCTCATCTTTCTTTTGCTCATCATTCGCCTCACATTCTGCTTTCCATTCCTTCAGGGTCTCACTTAATAGACGCCATGTGGTTGCCAACTCACATGCCTCTTTCTGTCCTTTAGAGACCTCATCCAATATTTTCAATCCTACTGCTTGCCATGCACTCACACTGAATGCAGTTACTGTTGTGGCTTCAAAGCCTTGCATCTTACTCCATATCAAAATCTTTTTCAGGCTTTGTTCTGTGGTTTTAACCCCTTTTCTTTTTAATAGGGATTTCCAGGTAAACAGAATTGTCTCCTCTTCTTTTGTTAATTGCTGCCCCATAATTACAGTCCCGTTCGGGGTGGCTCACGTTTTCAGGTGTCTAAGTTCAGGTCCGGACCAAGCAGATTCCCTCTGCTCTCAGCTACACCGGGCTCCTTCTCCGCAGCTCTTCCCGCCGCCGTTATACTTCTCCGCAGCTCTCTCCACTGCAGAATACGTTGCCTTTAAATGATCACTTCACCCGATCACGTCGGGGCACCATTTATCGCAGTAGAGACGGACACAACAAACATCAGATTGTGTGAAATGACCAAAATTGCTGCAAAAGCACCTTTATTGTTCTAACAAGCCTTTTTATAACCTTCTTCAAAGTAGGTGTTCATACGGGATTGGTTTACTTTAGTAACTAACAGTTCACGATTGGGTGTTAGTTTCTCGCCTGAATCGTCAGGACAGTTCTTCTTATCTTAGTTCTCTAATCTTGTTTCCATGGAACTTCTCGGGACTTTCTGGCCTCTCGTGGATACACTGGAATCTCGTCAAGGTTAAATTCATCTTCAGTTAGACTAGAGGCAGACAGGCTGCAGACACAGCTCAGGCAGTGGAGAGCTCAGCTCTGGTTGAGAGCTGAGCGCAGGCGGTGGAGAGCTGAGATAAATCGGTGGAGAGCTGAGTGCAGGCGGTGGAGAGCTCACGCGGTTTAGAGCTCAGCGCAGGATGTGGAGACCTCAGCGCAGGCGGTGGAGAGCTGAGCTCAGTCGGTGGAGAGCTGAGCTCAGGCAGTTGAGGTCTCAGCTCTGGTCGAGACCTGAGCTGAGGCGGTGGAGAGCTGAGCTCAGGCGGGGGAGTGCTGAGCTACGGCGGTCGAGAGCTCAGCTCAGGGGGTCGAGAGCTCAGCTCAGGCAGTCGAGATCTCAGCTCTGGTCGAGAGCTGAGCGGAGGCAGTGGAGAGCGCACCGCACGCGGTGGAGTGCTGAGCTCAGACAGTTGAGAGCTGAGATCAGGCGGTAGAGACTCAGCTCGGGTCAAGAGCTGAGCGCAGGCGGTGGAGAACGGAGCAAAGGCGGTGGAGAGCGGAGCGCAGGTGGTGGAGAGCTTATGCAGTTTAGTGTTCAGCGCACGCGGTGGAGAGCTCAGCGCAGGTGCTGGAGAGCTGAGGTCAGGTGCTGCAGAGCTGAGCTCAGGCGGTGGACAGCTGAGCTCAGGTGGTGGAGAGCAGAGTGCAGGTGGTGGAGAGCTCACACGATTTAGAGCTGAGCGCAGGCGGTGGAGAGCTGAGCGCAGGCGGTGGACAGCTGAGGTCAGGTGATGGAGAGCTCAGCTCAAGCAGTGGAGAGCTCAGCTCAGGCGGTGGAGAGCTCAGCTCTAGTCAAGATCTGAGCTCAGGCGTTGGAGGGATCAGTTCTGTTCGAGAGCTGAGCTCAGGCGGTAGAGAGCTGAGCTCAGGCAGTGGAGACCTGAGCTCAGGCGCTGGAGAGCTCAGCTCTGGTCAAGAAATGGGCTCAGGCGGTTGAGAGCTGAGGTCAGGCAGTGGAGAGATGAGCTCAGGTGGAGAGATCAGCTGAGGTGGAGACCCCGGGCGGTTGACATCCAACCCTAGGATGAAAGCTTTGGACTGTATAAATGAAGATTTGGGCGCTGTAAATGATGGTTTGTACCCTCAAACTGTGACCTTGGAGCACAAAAAGGAGGCTTTCCACCCTAGAATCAAAGCTTTGTACTCTACAACTGAAGATTTGGGCCTCAAATGAGGATATGTACGCCCACCAAGAATGAGCTTTTGGAGCATAGAAGTGAGGGTCTGAACTCTAAAAATGAGTGCCTGGAGCATGAAAAGGAAGCTTTCAACCCAAGACTCAAAGCTTTGGATGCTTAAAATGAGCGTATGGAGACTCACAATGAGGGTTTGTTTGCTAAAACTGCAAGTCTGTACCCTACATCTGAGGTTGTGAACCCGCAAAATGAGCATTTGGGTCATCTCAATAAAGCTTTAGACGTTGAATATCAGACTTTGGGTGTTCCAGATGCTGCCCTGTGCCTTTCAGATGGGTCTTTGCACCTTTAAAGCGAGGCTTGGAATTTACAAATGAGCATTTGTACCCTAAAACCGAGGCTTTGGCCCCAAACAAGGAGGCATCCAGCCCTAGGATGAAAGCTTTGGACTGTATAAATGAAGATTTGGACCATGTAAATGACGGTTTGTACCCTCAAACTGTGACCTTGGAGCACAAAAAGGAGGCTTTCCACCCTAGAATCAAAGCTTTGTACTCTACAACTGAAGATTTGGGCCTCAAATGAGGATATGTACGCCTGCCAAGAATGAGCTTCTGGAGCATAGAAGTTAGGGTCTGAACTCTAAAAATGAGTGTCTGGAGCATGAAAAGGAAGCTTTCAACCCAAGACTCAAAGCTTTGGATGCTTAAAATGAGCGTATGGAGACTCACAATGTTATCTTTAGTAATGAGTAGAAGTAATTGTGTTTGATTTAACAGAAATATAGAATTATAAGAAATATTTAGTAAAAATTTTTATTTGTTGTTGTTTATACCAGCAACCGGCTGCTACTTTAAAAATCCCCTATACAGCCCCATACCAAGGCCGAAGAGATTGGTCATAATCATCTAGTAGAAACGTTTGGAACCTAGGTAACCAAACCCAAACTGATTTGTAAGTTGATTTATAATACATATACAGGACCAGGACAATACAAGTAGTTGTCAAAGTTTAGGATTAATGGGAACTGGGGGAAACAACCGTAACAGCTTACAAGTACCTGCCAAGGAAACTGTGTCCTTGGGAATTATGTTTGTGTATGAAACTGTGTCCTTGGAAAATTATGTTTGTGTATGAAACTGTGTCTTTGGAAACTGTATATGAGTGAATTCTATATAAGATGTGTGATTTTAGTGCTTGGCGCGCGCTGTTGGTGAGAACACTCCCCTGCGCGCCCGGCCGTCAATAAAGAAGTGTCTGCTTATCTGCATCCAATTGGTGTTGATAAGTTCTTTAGTCCGGATTTTCGGTAACAGTTTTTGGCGACCCAGATGGGACCTCGCTGAGAGAGACCGGAGGAATCGGGGACCTGATTGGTTCCAGCCGGCACCGAGGATTTCTCGGGGATAGCCATCAATCCCCGATCCGTAAGGCTCTTCGCGACGTTCCCTGGATTTTGGTAAGACACTTCTTTTTGTATTAGGAGTGGGTTAGAGTCCCACTGAGGAGTGGGTTAGAGTCCCACCCTTGGAAAGTGGGTTAGAGTCCCACCCAGTGGGTTAGAGTCCCACTGTATAAGCCTGCCTGTCAGACGTGGCGAAAGCTGCGCAGGGTTGGGCTATAGGATCCTCGTGTATTGGAAGCCCAGGCGTCTGCCCGTAAGACATAAGCGAAAGCTATTGCAGGGTTGGACAATTGTGGATTGGGAAACAGGAGAACCTATATGCTATAACGTTCTCAAAGGAAATGCCTCAAACAGAACGTTAGAAGTTTATATGTGTTTTATTGTAAAATTGTTTATTTTTTAGCAGAGTATGATGTAAGAATTAAGAATTGTATAATATTGTGTTATATGCCTTTATATATAGTAACAGTTGTGGAAAGGTGTGAGTGTGTTTGTAAGTGTGAGACGTGCAATTGAGCACGAAGCGAGTGCGGAGTTCGGATCCGCAGTTCTGTCACTCCGCGAGGGGTGCAGTCGGAGAAGAACAAAGCGACAGATTTGAGTGATTGATTGTATATTGTACTGTAAAGTGATTTATTATGGCATCTAAGCTGACTCATTTGTTTAAAAGTAAAAGCATGGGTAATCTGGCTGCAAATGATAAAGTTCCAAAAACTTCCCCGTTAGGATGTTTGTTAGCACATTGGGGAGATTTGCATGATGATTTGCGAAAGAGTCAGATGATTGAATATTGTAATCAGTGGTGGCCTCTGTATATTTTGGATGATCAGGAAAAATGGCCTATGAATGGGACACTGAAATATAACACCCTTCTGCAGTTAATGCTGTTCTGTAGAAGGGAAGGGAAATGGAGTGAAGTGCCATATGTTGATTTATTTTTCTATTTAAGACAAAGGAAAGACTGGCAGAAGGAATGTAAGTTGATTAGTAGGGATGATTTAGTAATGGCTATAACTTCTGACGATAAAAAAGTGAAAAAGTGTTGTTCAACATGTGAGCTTGGAAAAGATTGTTTAAAGAAAAGAATTGCTTCTACTGAAAAGGATGAAGGGCCAGAATTAGATATATACCCTCCGCGGAGAGAAAGACATCAGGGGAGAGAATATAGGGAACAGGTAGAGGAACCAGAGAGTAGTGGAATAGAGGATGTGGAGGAAGGGCTGTCTGAGATTGTAATTCATACTCCTGTCTCCCGAAGAACTCGGCAGCAGGTGCAAACAATAGCTCCTCTACGGCAGGGCGTTGGTAATGACGGGCCAGTGTATGTGAAAGTACCTTTTTCAGTTACGGATTTGATGGCTTGGAAGCAGGCAGCAGGTGTATATAGAGAAGATCCTGAAAGAGTAGGCAGAGTGGTAGATACTATAATCAGAACGCAGAATCCGGATTGGAGTGATTTACAGGTGATCTTGGATAATTTACTGGATGATACAGAAAAGCAGATGGTATTAAAGACTGGCAAAGCACAGGCAGAAATGGCTGTATTGAGTGGGACAATGGGTGGAACACTAGAGCAGAATTTTCCATCTGGGGATCCGCAGTGGGATCCAAATAATATAGAGCACAGAGAAAGGCTGAGTCGGTATCAGAAATGGATCTTGTATGGAGTTAAACATGCCATACCTAAGTCTCTGAATTGGTCTAAATTATATGAGGTGAGACAAGATAAGAATGAATCTCCCTCAGCGTTTCTGGAGAGATTGAAGGAAGCTGCCCGAAAATATACTGATTTAAGAGTAGAAACAGAGGCGGCTCAGATACAATTGGCTTTGATTTTTATGGGACAATCAGCACCAGATATAAGAAAGAAACTCCAGAAACTTGAAGGAGAGGATTCAAGGAGTTTGAATAAAATGCTAGAAGCAGCATGGAAAGTATATAACAACAGGGAAAAAGAGGAAAGGAAGACCAGAGAAAGTAGATTGTTGGCTGTAATGACAGGGACAGCAGGCAGAGGAAGGGGCAGAGGAAGAGGACGAGGAATTGGTGGAAGGGGAGGATTTATGAACTATGGTAATCAAAACTTTAATACCCCCTTAGGAGTGAATCAATGTGCCTTTTGTAAACAGGAAGGACATTGGAAGAGAGACTGCCCAAGAAACGGGAGTGCTCAGCAAGAAATAGCCAAATTGATGGTTTTAGATGACTGAAGGGGACCGGAGGGGAACCCAGCTGAACCTCTGGTTGTAATTAAGCTGGGAGATAAAGAAGTTAAATTTTTAGTAGATACGGGAGCAACATTTTCAGTATTGAATACTTGTAAAGGAAAAATTGGAACAAAAACAGCAAACATAATAGGAGCAACAGGGAAGGAGGAAAATAGACCATTCCTGCAACCCCTGGATTTAAAATTTGGAAATAAAATAATTACACATGAATTTTTGTATGTACCAGAATGTCCGATACCCTTGTTAGGAAGGGATTTGTTATCCAAATTAAATGCACAGATTGTTTTTGAAGAAGGAGAACTTTTCTTGAAAATACCTGAATCAAAAACAGGAGAAATCCTGATGATACAGGAAAAAGTGAAAAAGCAGGAAATTCCACCAGAGGTGGATTCTGCAGTAATTCCTACAGTATGGGAAACAGATATTCCTGGCAAATCAAAATTGGCAGAGCCTGTGAAAATAGATTTAAAAGAAGGTGCAGGGACAGTAAAAATTAAGCAATATCCAATCAAACCAGAAGTTAGGCAGGAGCTGAAAAAATTAATTGATAAATTTTTGGAGTACAAAATCTTAGAAGAATGTGAATCTGAGTATAATACTCCTATCCTACCAGTTAGAAAACCCTCGGGTGAATATAGGTTAGTGCAAGACTTGAGAGCAGTAAATCAAATAGTCAAGGACATATATCCTGTGGTGGCAAATCCTTATACATTGTTAACAGCGTTAAAGGAGACTCATCAGTGGTTTACAGTGCTTGATTTAAAAGATGCTTTCTTTTGTATACCTTTGGAGAAGGAAAGCAGAAAATTGTTTGCTTTTGAGTGGGAAAATCCACAAACAGGACGAAAAATGCAGTTGACATGGACAAGGCTACCCCAAGGATTTAAAAATAGCCCAACGATTTTTGGAAATCAGCTGGCAAAAGAACTTGAAATATGGAAACAAGACAAACCAAGGCCTGGACATTTACTTTTACAATATGTGGATGACATACTGATTGCCACAGAAGAAAGATTTACCTGCATACAGGTAACAACAGACCTTTTAAATTTTCTGGGACTGAATGGGTACAAGGTATCTTGGAAGAAAGCCCAAATAGCCTGCCAGACTGTGATTTATCTGGGCTTTGAAATTTCAAAAGGGCAGCGACAATTAGGAAAAGATCGCAAAGAAACTATTTGTAGCATACTTGAGCCGAAAAATATTCATGAACTCAGAGCGTTCTTGGGAATGGCAGGGTGGTGTCGCCTTTGGATCATGAACTACGGTCTAATAGCTAAACCATTGTATGAGGCCCAGAAAAACTTTCCTTTTGTATGGGGCCCACAACAGCAAAAAGCTTATACAGAATTAAAACGCGCCTTAATGTCTGCACCTGCTTTAGGACTTCCGGATTTAACCAAAGATTTTCAGTTGTTTGTTCATGAGAGACAACGTCTGGCGTTGGGTGTGCTGACTCAGCGAATAGGAAGCTGGAAACGACCAGTCGGATACTTCTCCAAACAACTGGACACAGTGAGTAAAGGGTGGCCAAACTGCCTTCGAGCAGTGGCTGCAACCGTGATGCTCATACAAGAAGCTCGGAAATTGACTTTGGGAAGAACAATAACAGTCTATGTCCCACACATGGTGATAACTGTTTTAGAACAAAAGGGGGGACATTGGCTGTCTCCGAGCCGAATGATGAAGTACCAGGTAGTACTGACTGAACAAGATGATGTGATTCTAAAAACAACTAACCTGGTAAATCCGGCAGTGTTTTTAAGTTCCACACAGGAAGAAGGACAACTGGAACATGACTGCTTGGCTACTATTGAGTATGTTTATTCCAGTCGAGAAGATTTGAAGGACGTACCATTGGAGCGACCAGACTGGGAACTGTATACAGACGGCAGCAGCTTTATGGAGCAAGGGGTCCGATACGCTGGATATGCGGTAACAACAGACACCACAGTTATAGAAGCAAAGGCATTAACAAGTACTACATCAGCTCAGAAAGCCGAGCTTATTGCTTTAATTCGTGCCCTAGAACTAAGTGAAAAGAAGAAAGTAAATATTTGGACAGACTCAAAGTATGCCTTTGGGGTAGTACATGTCCATGGAGCTTTGTGGAAAGAAAGAGGATTATTGTCCTCTCAGGGATCAAATATTAAGCATCAAAATGAAATTTTACAATTACTACAAGCAGTTCAAAAACCAGATCAAGTAGCAATCATGCACTGTAAAGCACATCAAATTGAGAACACAAAAGAAATTGTTGGAAATAATTTGGCCGACCGAATGGCAAGGAAAATATCAAAGGAACGAGCATTCCAAATGGCATTAATTCCCTCCAAGACAGTAACCCTTCCTAGAGAAAAGCCAAAATATTCGGTGGAAGATGAGAAATTAGGTCAATTTTTGAATGCCAAGAAAAATTTAGCTGAATGGTGGATAACTCCTCATGGACGAGTAGTAGTTCCACCTTTGTTAATGAGAGAAATAATGCAAACCAAACATCAAGAATGTCATTGGGGAGCAGAAGCTCTAGTAACATCTTTACAAAAACAAGTTATATCAGTGAAAATGATGGACACGGCTAAATTAATAACTGCAAAATGTGAAGTATGTTTGAAAAATAATCCAGTGATCAAGAAAAGAGTTCAAATGGGTAGGTTAAAATCTGGTACGGAGCCTGGAGATTATTGGCAAGTAGATTTTTCAGAATTACCTAGACAAAATGGGTATCGATACATCTTGGTGGGGGTTGATACTTTTACAGGATGGCCAGAAGCATTTCCCTGTCGCACCACACAAGCAAAAGAAGTAGTAAAGTGGTTACTACGAGAAATAATTCCAAGATTTGGAGTTCCTATTGGAATTTCCTCTGACAGAGGTCCACACTTTGTTGCAGAAGTAGTCCAAAATGTTAGCAAAATTCTGGGTATCACTTGGGATTTGCATACTTCATGGAGGCCACAATCCAGTGGGAAAGTAGAAAGAATGAATCAAACCTTAAAGAGACAAATAAGCAAAATCTGTCAAGAAACTAATTTAAAATGGCCTCAAGCGCTTCCATTGGCATTGTTACGAATTAGAGTACAACCAAAGAGTGGAACCTCAGTCAGTCCTTATGAATTATTGTATGGGAAACCTTATGAATCCCCAGAACCAAATCCAAACATGCATGTGAAAGGGAAACAAGATGTGTATAACTATTTACTTTCTTTAGGAAAAACTTTGACTGCAATTCGGAGCACAATACTGTGGAACAGACCATTATCCCTTGAAAATCCTGTGCATGACTTTCAACCAGGAGACTATGTCTATGTGAAGACGTGGACTTCCGAACCTCTGCAAGAACGCTGGAAGGGACCTTTCCAGATATTGTTAACCACCTTTACGGCTATCAAGATTGCAGAATCAGATGCTTGGATACACTACACCCGGGTGAAGAAGGCGCCCACTTCATGGAAGATTATAAGCCGTGATCCAAAGACTTTAAAACTGACTCTGAAACATGTCTAATTTTTCATATCAGTTTGTGATTATTCTCCTTGTGTTAACTCGGCAGGTGATACTGGTGTGGACTGATTCGATGGTGAGAAACAAAAGACAACAAGGCACAGAACAATTGATCAACATTCCCAAAGAAATGTCTGAGGAAAATTTGATGTTAGGATTAAGGGATTTGCCAATTTGCAGAATGTTACACAGATTACTGCTTGTCTACCAATACCAAGAGCAGTAGGTGAATCTATTCCTTGGGGAATTTTAACCATGAATTTGACCAACCTGGAACATAAAAACGAGAGTACTTATTGCAAACAAAAGCCAGTGACTCAATGGTATGAACAGGTGAAGGTTATCAGAAAACAATGGAAATCACCAGGAAAAAAATCAGACTGTAAGAAACTACTGAATTATGACTTTATAACAGGGTCTCAACCTAGTGCTTTGGCTCGGGTTCTCCTTCCAGGAGGCCCAAACCTTAATTTAGGATGGTGTTCATATGATGAACAGATTAAAAACAACGTGAGCAGAAGCATCATGGAATGGCAGTGTAACAAAACTGGTCAAAGTACACGAAACCAGGCACAGTGGGATTCTGTATGGTCGATGTCCATATTTTCTCAGTTTCAGTACATGGCTAGAGCCCCCTGGTGTTTTACTTGGGACGGTACTTGGATTAAAGGTGCATTCGCAATTCTTCCTTCAGTAGTAGATAAAGGTACTACACGAATAGAAAAGGAACATGTAGTACCATGGTGGAAATGTGAAGAGGTATATGATTGCAGCAATGCAGACTCAATAATTCAAAGAATTCCTCCCTTAGCAGCTGCTCTGAAGTTTGGTTGTTACTGTCGAGGTTTTCATAATAACCTCACTTTGACAAGTATATTTACACCCAGGAGAGGATACTCTTTTAGTTGTAAGAAATCTACCATTCAGAGTCCAGGACATTTAGTTTGGGCATTAAGTGATGGAACCTGGACAACTCACTTGTCAGTAGACGGTAAGGTGAAACAAGTTACTTTAGGCATGACAACATTGTGTCCCATTTGGAAGAAATCGCCATTCAAAGGGCCCTTAGAAGATTTAAGATTAAAACGAACCAAGAGGTCTGAGACAGATGATGACACGTGGAATGAACCATCCACAGGAGTGAAAATTGGCTGGGCCTTAGAGTCCCTTTTGAACCCAATAGCTTCATATAGAAACAGGGAATGGCTCTATCAGTTAACAGGACAAGTAGAAAAGTTAGCCAATGTCACAAGGAAAGGATTTAAAGAATTAAACATTCAATTACAGGCAACTTCCCGAATGACACTCCAGAATAGGATGGCATTAGATATGCTTCTGCTAAAGGAGCATGGAGTGTGTGGATATCTCAAGGATAGCTTAGATCATTGCTACATTCATATCCCTAATGTCACTCAGGATGTAGAACATGATTTAGATCTCTTAGGCAAAATTGAAAAACAAACAGAAACAATTCGAGAAGATATGTCCGAAGACTGGTTGGGAAAGATTTTTAGTGGATAAGGATAGAACCTGAGCTCTTGGCTGAAATCCCTAATCAAGACCTTGGTTTTGTTGTTAATTGTCTTTGTGATGATCATGTTAATGTATGCCTGTCTTAAAAGACAGTTTACTAGTAGACTTGCAACACACCGAAAGATTATGAGAGAAGTACCACATATGCCACCCGAATACAGTCCATCACCAAAATATAGTGAAACACATACTAATTTTGAAATTGAAAATGAATAAAAAGTGAAAGTATTGAAATAATTTTCAACACTTTCAAAGGGGGGAAATGTTATCTTTAGTAAGGAGTAGAAGTAATTGTGTTTGATTTAACAGAAATATAGAATTATAAGAAATATTTAGTAAAAATTTTATTTGTTGTAGTCTATACCAGCAACCAGCTGCTACTTTAAAAATCCCCTATACAGCCCCATACCAAGGCCGAAG
>MU209871.1:0-51700 GCA_017315185.1 Bubo scandiacus
CCCCCCCCCCCCCAAAAGAGAAGGCTGGGAGTACACATGAAGTTGGGAGTGGACTTAACCAGGACAGCTGCCAGTGTGCAGGTGTACAAGAAGCTGGGAGGGAGCATAGCCAGAGCACCGGACCCAAACTGGCCAACAAAATATTCCATATCATATAATGTGACACTCAGTATATAGAGGAAGGTCGGCTGAAAAGTGGGGGTTCTCTCTCGCTTTCAGGATTGGGGTTTCAGGATCTTGGCTTCTCCGGGATCGGTAGCCAGGAAGGGGCTGGGTATCAGTCAGCAGGTGGTGAGCGATCGCACTGTGCATTACGCGTTCGTACTTTTTATTATTGTTATTATTGTTTTATTTTATTTCAATTATTAAACTATTTTTATCTCAACCTATGAGTTCCATCAACGATATCCATCAGCCTCTTCTCATACAACATATCCTCCAACCTGCTAATAATTTTAGTGGCTGCCCACTGGGCTGTCTCCAGTTTGTCAGTATCTCTCTTATAATAGGGGGGCCAAAACTGGATTTGGTAGACATTTTTTCTCAGTAACATCACTAATGCTTTCTGTGCAATATCTTTTTGCTTTGAGCATCATTTGTTCGGCAGACCACATTTAAATTCTAAATACTATTACCTGGTTCCCGTTCTTCCCAGGTGGAACTGGCAAATTGTAGATTATTAATAGGAATGATGAGAAACACAGAGAGACTAAGAATGCTTAGTATACCTAAGTATAGCAAGTCAGATCAGAGATAACCACATGGCAGGAGTTTGTGGCTCCTCTGAATGCCACTTTTCTTTTGCCCCTTTTCAAATAAATCTTATAACTTCAAAACTATTGACCACAATATTAAGTATCTTCTTAACAGAGCATATACAATGCAAAATCTCTGCATTTATAAGCTCTCTACTGACGTGACTCAGAGGCTGAAATGAAACATTATAATACTACTGACTGTAAATACAATATTAAACGGGAGATGGAACAATTTTACTACTGATTGAAGCAAAACACTTTTTCCATCATCTTACACAGCTCTGCTAGGAGGAGAAAAAAGTTGAGAGGTATGAAGGGAGATACAATGAGGAGAACTCATTCTGAAAATCAGTTTCAAAATCTTTACAAGTGTTCAAAAAGGACAATTAATTACTATGTTTATGCATATTTTACATCTCTGTACACAGACAGCTTTTTGGGGAAAAAAGTAATTTTACTTTCTTAATTCTATGCAACTTAATTCTATGCAAGTTTTTGCCAACTTTAAGCTTAGAACAAGCTTTTATGGTCAAGTTATAAACCCCTGAAATACAAGTTTACATTGGAAATGGTTAGGCACTATGGTGGGTGGTGTTCGTGGATTTATTTTTTTTTCTTCAGTTCAAAACTTGCACAAAGCTTTATGTGTTGGAATATGCTTTATACCTGTGACTATTAGAATACAATTATAGTCTGAGATACTGTGGTGGGTTGATCTCGGCTGGCTGCCAGGTGTCCACCAAGCCACTATATCACTCCCACTCCTCAACTGGACAGGGGGAGAAAATACGATAAAAGGCTCATGGACCAAGATAAGGACAGTGAGATCACTCACCAATTACCATCACGGGCAAAACAGACTCGACTTGGGGAAATTAATTTAATTTCTTGCCAATTAATAGGAGAGTGAGATAATGAGAAATAAGAATAAATCTAAAAAAACACCTTCCCCCCATCCCTCCCATCTTCCCAGGCTCAACATCACTCCCGGCTTCTCTGCCTCCCACCCCCAAGCGGTGCAGCAGGATAGGGAATGTGGGTTGCGGTCAGTTCCAGCATGGGGTCCCTCCCATGGGAGATAGTCCTTCAGGAACTGCTGCATCGTGGGTCCTTTCCACGGGGTGCAGTCCTTCAGGAACAGACTGCTCCAGAGTGGATCCCCCACAGGGTCACAGGTCCTGCCAGGAGCCTGCTCCAGCACAGACTCTCCACGGCGTCACAGCTTCCTTCAGGGCACATCCACCTGCTCCGGCGTGGGGTCCTCCATGGGCTGCAGGGAGACAACCTGCTTCACCATGGTCTTCACCACAGGCTGCAGGGGAATCTCTGCTTCCGTGCCTGGAGCACCTCCTCCCCCTCCTTCTTCACTGACCTTGGTGTCTGCATATTCTTTTCTCTCACATATTCTCACTCCTCTCACAGCTGCTGTTGTGCAACTTTTTTTACCCTTTCTTAAATATGTTATCACAGAGGCACTACCAACATCGCTGATTGGCTCAGCTTTGGCCAGAGACAGGTCCTCGGAGCTGACTGGAACCGGCTCTGTCCGACATGGGGGCAGCTTCTGACGTCTTCTCACAGAAGCCACTCACGCGGCCCCCCCCGCTTCCAAAACCTTGCCACGTAAACCTAATACAGGCACCCTTAACTATAATGGTACTAGGGGATTCTACAATAATTCCAGTCCCAGAATTTAGTAAAATGAAGACATTATTCTGCAGTAGCATCACAGAGAGCCCCATTAATGCTCCAATTAGTACAAGAAGAAATAACTTTTTCTGTAGATAAAGCCAAGACAGGGGAGAGGGAAATGTTTCATGGTTAAGAAATGTCTCATGGTTCAGCCCTCCTTATCACTTGGGAATGGTTATAACAGCCCATCACCTGGGAGAACAATAACAGAATTGCACACCCATCAAGTTCTTGGCAACTGGCCAGAACACCTCATTGTCTGAGCTAGGCCGGAATGATAAGTATATGACAAAAGACAATTATCTCGGACCCTATAAACAGCGACCCCAAGTGAGACCCTTTGAGCTCTCCCAGACCAAAGCTGGCCTGTGACCAGCATCTCCCCTGAGCTGGGACGCCTCTCAGGCATTAACTCCTGGCGGACGGAAGGCCAGGGCGAAGTCGACCTGCTCGAGTCTCAATTATCACCCGTTGAGGAATGCCGAGGCATTGTGAGTATTTACTCTAAACTCGAGAAGAGGGAAATTTTTACTTTGAGCTAGCTTCTCTTTCACCCACTTGCTCTCTGCTTACCGATGTGTTGAGGTATACACAGTTATTTTCACGAGTGTGGGGACATACATATTTTTACTGGATCCAAATAATTTTGTCTGTCTGTGTGTTTGCAAGTTTTGTATTTGTGAACGCACATGTATATATGTATAGATTTAAGGTACCATATAGTAAGTTAGTGTGAATCTTGTCATCTTCGAATCTGTAGTTAAGTTGCTATTTCAATCATAACATATTTTACCAAATTATTTTGTAAATCTTTAAATTGGTTAATGATTAAGTGTTGCTAGTCATTAGTAAATCTTGATTTGCTGCTAAATCATTGCTGTGTTAATACTTTCATCCGTGACAAATTGGCATAGTCGGCAGGATGACAATAAAATCACTGAATACCTACAAAAACACGGTATCCAACCAAATCCCACCTTCCCAGTGACTTGCGGAAACACAACTCCACAACCTATAAGGTTATAAAGTAGGTATGTTTATTCAGCGCTGAGACGCACGGGGGATCGCTCCACCACAAACGTGCGCCCCTCTCGTGGCACCTTGTCTTGGCTTTATGCTACAAAGCATCACATATTCATAATATGCCTATACATATGCATGACCTATCCCTGCTTCGTATTATAATGAGCCTGAATGTCTTTTTCATATTTTTCGCCCTGGTCTCCTCCTAGTCGCGTCTGCGCAGTGTGTCCCGGTGGTCGTGGGCTGGGGTCGCAGAGATGAAGTAGCTCCTCTTCCTCACTGTTGAACTTTTTACCTCCGTTCCTTGCGCAGTCTCTGTAGCCTCCTGGACTCGGGCCGGACCATAGGGTTGGTTTTGACCAGTTTTTAGGGCTGTCTTCCTATTCCATCAGGAAGCGTTCCCTCACAGCTTCCATTAATCCAGGTTTCCATATTGTTCTGCTCTCTGGCCCATCGACTATGATCTATTATCCTATTCAATCTTAGTTATCTTTTAACTAATGGGCCTCTAGCCCCTAGCCTGATCTCTAAGTCTTCCATCTTTGTCTGTAAACTAAGTTATACCTTCATTTCTTGAGTGCCTAATTTCTATATCCTATTTTAATTTCCTAGCTCCTCATCTCACCAGTGGATTGGGCTTATAATAATTGGCATAACTTGGAAGAGGTAGAAAAACTGTTAACTGATGCTAGAGGTACAACTAAGGTTGGAAATATACGGTCAGTGTTAGGTTAATGGTTGGACTAGATGATCTTCAAGGTATTTTCCAACCTAGATGATTCTGTGATTCTGTGATAAAGGTATAATTTGTAAAATCTTGGGACTGTGCCTAGAAGCTGCCTGCCAGGAACAATGAAAACTTAGTCCTAAAATACAAGATTTACAAGACGAGATTGCAGGGCACAAATGCACCGAGCTGCTGTTATCAATTAAAATAGAACAATTGCAAAAACAACTTAAGGAATCCCAATCAAAACAGGAAAAACTGGGGGAACGTATCGAAATGATGCTAATGCAGTCTACAAACCCCCCTTGTATAGTTCAAATCAGAAAATTAATTGTGTCCCCTGAAGACTGGGATGGCAATATTTGGAGTGATTCAAATAATAGTAACTCAGATGAAAATAATTATTTTCAATGGCCTGAGTCCCCTCCACTTGCAATCAGACCAGTTATTAAAACAGAAGAAAAAACAGGACCTTGGGATGGTGTGAGAAATCATATCAGTAGAACAACACTATTTGATCCAATTCAGATGGCCAATTTACAAGATCGTTATGGCCTTAACCCTGGAGAAACTGAAACCTATGGAGAGTGTCTCTAAATGGGCGAGACAGAATTTTACTAGATGGCGATGAAGCCGGTGGCTATTGGGGTCCTGGTGTCTTTTTAAATGCTGGCCCCAATCCCCCGAATGACCTGTAAGCCAAAATGTCTTGCTAACATTTTTTAAACTGAGAATAGAGTAGGTCAATGTAGCTTTTGGAATGTGCAGACACAGTTGAAGGTTGGTGCTTTTGTAAAGAAGAAAGAGGTTTGAAGATAAAGTAATAAGACAGTTGGGGACTGTTCTTAAAGATAACAGGAGCAGGGACAGGACAAGCTAGAACGAACCAGCTCAAGACACAACCCCCCTCTAAAAGATCTTTGTGAGAATGTGTGAGCACTGAGGTCAACAAGCAGACACAGTGAGGAAGACCACTGATGACCACCAGAGTGAAGGGAAGCTGCTACAAGTATACTTGAAATTGCTAATGTACAGGGACCTGTAAAATAGGACATTTAGTTTTAACGTTAGACATCACTTATGTTTTACTAGCTTTTATTTTTTCCTGTATTTTTCCTGTATTTTACTGCAATGTATATAATTTCATTTATACTTTTTCCTAACTGCCCTCTGTAGTCGTTACCCAGTTACCCATTTATAAGATGTTTTGAAACCTTTAACTCGTTGCCTAGTAAAGATAAGACAGACCTTGGACAGTCTGAAAAACTCCCTGAGTACATCCCTAATAGCAGGAACCTAAAGAAAACAAGGGCCTAAGAAGACGCCAGTGTCAAGATAAGTGCTGAAAGCTGGAACAAACAGGAGCTGAAGTAACTCTATAACCATATATGGACACTAGAAACCTAAAGTTCACTAGCGGACAGTGTGAGAAAGGCTGTGTGGACCCCGAAGGAGGGGAGAAGACCCTCACTCTATTTTTACTACGCATGCTCAGACTATGTAAATGAATTCTGAGAACCCATTAGCATAAGACTGCCTTTTCTAAGAAATCTGATGCATATGTATGGTTTTTGTGTATATTAGTCAGAGAGTTTTGTTAGTAAGTGTGGCACTTGTGGTGGAGCGATCCCCAGTGCTGCCCAGCGCTGCGAATAAAGAATACCTGCTTAACCGTTATACTCAATTCTGACTGTTGAGTGAACCTCTTTGTTTCAAGAGACACGTCAAGACCACCACCCAGCAAGAAAGCTCATGCATAATTAGGATGCAGATATTGTAATTAGTTCCAGGAAATCTAATGCATATATAACTCACTTCTTGGAAAAATTATCAATATGCATAATCTCACTGTATATTAGCTGCTGCTTATAGATCTTGGGCGCACTCACTTTTGCGAAGCTATTTGTGTGTACGCCCAGCGCTGCAATAAAGAATGCCTGCTTTCTAACACTCCAAAACAAGTCTTAGAGAGTTCCTCTGCTGGCTTTTATGGTAACAGACCCCCACTCACTAACAAGCAGAGTGGCATATTGGGCTGGTGGCATCGATGCCTTAGAGAGAGGCGAACCTCTATTAATACTTATCAAATCTCTAAATGAGCTCTCCACAGCTTTTACAAAGGCTGCCTGTATTCAAGCCATGCATCAATATGAGCCTACTGATGTTCCTGTTTCAGCACCTGTAGCTCCTGCTATACTTAAACCACTGATAAAAGGAGCCCCTACCACAATCAGACCTTTCCTCATTGCAAAACGAGATGAGATTCAGAGAGACTTAAATTATAATGAGTTGGTAAACATAACACAGACTATTGGAAATGGTGAGGAAGGAGAATTAGAACAGAGGGAATTGCCCACTTGGGCAATACTAATGCATAAAACTCTAAATCATGACCGAGAAATGGGATGGGAAGAATTTACCAGTTGTTGTGGTTTGAACTCGGCTGGTAGCCAATCACCACGTGGCCAGTTGTTTACTTCCCCCCCTCCCCTCCCTGGTGAAATAGGGGAGGGACAAAAGAAGAAATTTGTAGGTTGAATAAAAAAAAAAGAAATTTAGTAATAGTAAAAAAATCAACAGTAACAATAGTAAGTACAAAACGGGTAAAATGCAGCAGTGGCTCACCAAGCGGCGACCGGTACAGAGCCTGTCCCCAGCAGCGATCCCGACCGCACCAGAAAATTCTGCCACGCCGACCCGGAAACCGAAACGGGGCGTGAGAGAGCATGCGTCTGCCTATATACTGAGCATGACGTCACATGATATGGAATGCTCCAATGATCGATCCGGACCTGGCCCTCTAGCTGTGCTCCCTCTCAGCCCAAGAAAAGTTAACTCTATCCTGGCCAAAACCAGGACACCAGTGAAACGAAAAATACAGGTCGCACTGTTAGGCAAATTAAACAATTGCATCAAAACAATCCCCAAGAACAAAAATCCTCTGACCAACAATTTAGGGGTCAGGAGTGGAGAAACGAACTATTGAAACAAGCATTGTCACTAGAAATTCCTAGAGCCGCAATTCAGAGACAGCCTACCGGCGTTATTCTGAGTCTAATTCAGGCATTTCAAAAATGTAACACTCCGAATGCTCCAACCCTTCCATCACCAGCTCCCAGGGGGAGAGATAACACTTTCCTCCCTCACGGGGATCAGTCACAAAACACAGGATCAAAAACCTGATAATGCCTGGACGGCAATTGGGCCCGCCAATCCGGCAAGTAAACGCCTATCAATGGTTAAATGAGAACGGCCCTTACATTCTAATTCCAGTGGTCCTCGACAACTGTTACCGTAAATTCGGTCTCAAAAGAACCCTCTAAGACTTAGTTGGAAGTTTTAGAAGGCAGGAACTCTTTATTGCAGCGCTGGATGCATGGGGGATCATTCCACCTAATGTGCATGCCGAAAGACAAAGGCACACTTATTATATACAATAAAAGAAATGAATATTCATGTAATTTCCAACAAGTACACACCTATTTTCAGAGGATCTAATACATTATGCAAGCATACTAAAATTTGGGGAAGGGTCTCTGAGGGGCTTCCATGGGGGTTTTTGGTGGTCTGTGGTGGTCCCTAGTGGATGTTGAAGAGGTATCTCTTAGTGTCCTTTCCATGAACTCTGAGGTTTTTTTCATATAAGGCCTCGTCTTGGCTCCATCTGTAAAGTTTCTCAGCTTTCTTATCTTTGACTACCACAGCTGTCTGTTGGTTTATCTGCCCTCCCCAGGATGTACCCATCACAGTTGCAAAAATTATGTCCTTGGGTGCATTCTTACCTGAGGCCCCTTACAGCAATTAGCACCAACTGCTTGCAGGCATCAGCTAGCAGGCATCACAACAATTAACACAATTTTCAATTCAAAATTTAGTTTCAGAGCATGGAATTTATTTTTTCTCATCTGACTACTGCTGATGGAGAATGGGAGAAAATAATGGAAATGTAGAGGCTTTTCAATCCCCCCTAAATTGCAATAGCTGCTTCCACAGTTTAAGTAAACTTATGTTGTTTTCTACTTTATGCTGTTGCTGCTGAAAAGAAAACAATATATGCCCTTTCACAGATGTTATATTGAGATATCACACTGAAACAAAAGGGATACCTCGTTTGAACTATGTTGGTCCTACAAACCATTTGAATAATGTCTCTTTAGGGATTAAGTATAAAAACAGCTATTGCTGTGGCACTGCAAAAAGGATAATGAAATGACTGAAAGTCAGATTGTGAAACACAAGTCTAAAAGGAAAAAAAAGCCAAAAGCAACTATTGTATGTTGTGTATAAGTGTATATTAGACTATATAATTTTTAATATGCTCAAGCATAATACAGACAGGGCATTATTTTCAGATGGCTGGGTGCCCAGTCATTTAAAAAAACCCAGATAATTTTTAACATACTTCATGCAGATATCTGTGACTGTTCACTCAACTCCTGCTTATATTTTGGCTAACACAGTTCATGCTAAGGCCTGATGCATCAGGTCAAAGCGAGAGCATCACCTAGGCAGGACAGATGACCAGAAAGAGCTAAAGCACCTTTATGCTGCCATTATCACCTGCAGCTTGCTGTCTCCTGCAGCCATCATCTTTGTATATTGATTGTCTGGCAGGTTCGTCAGAATCTGCTAACTCATGGAAATGCTATAGACCAAACTTCCAAGCTGGATGGTATAAAACATCAGCTTACCCAAAAAGCTTTTGAAGGAGATACAACAGCAGCTGGACTGCTGAGGCTTTAGTGCTTCCCAGTGTGATACAGGGGATGTCTGCACCGTGATGGAGGAGGAAGGATGAGCACTCTCACGATCGGCTAGGTAACTAATAAATTTTTTTTGCTCATAGGTGCATGGATTAAGAGTTATGGGTTATAAATTATGAAATCTCATGACTTGAGTGGTGAAAACGTGAATTCATGTAATAGTCTGGGAAAAGGCTGCCTATGTTTATGTTTTATGTTAGTCCTATATGTAGGTGAAGCACCTTGTCTGTGGCAGTCTGTGTAACCATCTGTGTTGGTGTCCTGTGTGTTCTGTGTGCCTCTGTGTCTGTGTGTGTGTGTGTATCTCTGGTATATATGCTCGGTTTTGCTACTGCTTAAACCTGCAAATGGGAAAGTGGCAGCTACGTCCTTCAGACTGGGCAGAGACTCCGGTTCCCTGGGTGCACTGGGCTGGAATCACAGAATCATCTAGGTTGGAAAAGACCTTGAAGATCACCTAGTCCAACCATTAACATAACACTGACCGTTCTCAACTACACCATATCCCTAAGCGCTATGTCAACCCGACTCTTAAACACCTCCAGCGATGGTGTCCTGGTTTCGACCAGGGTGGAGTTAATTTTCATTGGAGTATTTCATACCATGTGATGTCATGCCCAGGGGGGCGGGCTCTCTCACTCATTCTAGCTCTCTCTCCCTCTCGCTGGCGCACATGCCGTCTGCTCATCTGGCCGTGTTGTTGCTGGGGGGGGGCGGTCGCTGCGCTCGGTAAGCCACTGTTGCATTTTACCCGTTTTCTTTTAAACTCACTACTGTTACTGTTGTTCTCTTGTTATATTTAGTAAATTCTATTTTTTTATTCAACCCACGAATTCTCTTCTTTTGTCCCTCCCCTATCTTACCAGAGGGGGGAGGGGGAGGTGAACGGCTGGCCACGTGGCGCCTGGTTGCCGGCTGAGTTCAAACCTACACCCATGGGAACTCCACCAATTTCCTGGGCAGCCTATTCCAACGCCTAACATCCCGTTCTGGAAAGAAATGCTTCCTTGGCGCAACTTGAGGCCATTCCCTCTTGTCCTATCGCTTATTACATGGTTAAAGAGACTCATCCCCAGCTCTCTGCAACCTCCTTTCAGGTAGTTGTAGAGGGCGATGAGGTCTCCCCTCAGCCTCCTCTTCTCCAGACTAAACAACCCCAGTTCCCTCAGCCGCTCCTCATACGACATGTGCTCCAGAACCTTCACCAGCTTCGTTGCCCTTCTCTGGACACGCTCGAGTCATTCAATGTCCTTTTTGTAGTGAGGGGCCCAAAACTGAACACAGTAATCCAGGTGCGGCCTCACCAGTGCTGAGTACAAGGGTAAGATCACTTCCCTGTCCCTGCTGGCCACGCTATTTCTGATGCAAGCCAGGATGCCATTGGCCTTCTTGGCCACCTGGGCACACTGCTGGCTCATGTTCATCCGGCTATCAATCAACACCCCCAGGTCCCTCTCTGACTGGCAGCTTTCCAGCCACTCCTCCCCAAGCCTGTAGCGCTGCTGGGGGTTGTTGTGGCCGAAGTGCAGCACCTGGCACCTGGCACCATCCAGTTGGCCTTAGCCCATCGCTCCAGCCTGTCCAGATCTCTCTGCAGAGCCTGCCTACCCTCGAGCCAATCAACACTCCCACCCAACTTGGTGTCGTCTGCAAACTTACTGAGGGTGCACTCGATCCCCTCGTCTAGATCATCAATAAAGATGTTAAACAGGAGTGGCCCCAAAACCGAGCCCTGGGGGACACCACTCATGACCGGCCGCCAAATGGATTTAACTCCGTTCACCACAACTCTTTGGGCCCGGCCATCCAGCCAGTTTTTTACCCAGCAAAGCGTGTGCCCATCCAAGCCACGAGCAGCCAGTTTTGCCAGGAGAATGCTGTGGGAAACGGTGTCAAAGGCCTTACGGAAGTCGAGGTAAACTACATCCACAGCCTTTCCCTCATCCAAGAAGCAGGTCGCCCTGTCGTAGAAGGAGATCAGGTTTGTCAAGCAGGACCTGCCTTTCATAAACCCATGCTGACTGGGCCTGATCATCTGGTTGTCCCACATGTGTTGTGTGATGGTACTCTGGATGAGCTGCTCCATCAGCTTCCCGGGCACCGACGTCAAGCTGACAGGCCTGTAATTTCCTGGATCATCCTTCCAACCCTTCTTATATATGGGCGTCACATTGGCCAGTTTCCAATCTGTCGGGACCTCCCCGGTCAGCCAGGACTGCTGGTAAATGATGGAAAGCGGCTTGGCGAGCACCCCAGCCAGCTCCTTCAGCACCCTCGGGTGTATCCCATCAGGTCCCATAGACCTGTGTGTGTCTGTGTGATGCAGTAGGTCACTGACTATCTCCTCCTGGATTGCGGGGGGGTCGTTCTCCCAGTCTCTGTCTTCTGGCTGAGGAGGCTGGATTCCCTCACTACAACTAGTCTTGTTATTAAAGACTGAGGCAAAGAAGGCATTAAGGACTTCAGCCTTTCCCTCATCACTTGTTACCATGTTTCCTCCTGCGTCTAGCAGGGGATGGATACTCTCCCTGGTCTTTCTTTTGCTGTTGACGTACTTATAGAAACATTTCTTGTTATCCTTGATTGCTGAAGCCAGGGTAATTTCCAGCTGGGCTTTAGACCTCCTGATTTCCGCCCTGCACAACCTCACAGCATCTTTGTAATCACTGTGAGTGGCTAGTCCCTTCTTCCAAAAGCTGTAGACTTTCCTTTTCTCCCTGAGTTGCAGCCAAAGCTCCCTGTTTAGCCAGGGGGGTCTTCTCTGCCACTGGCTTCTCTTACAGCACCTGGGGACTGCGTGCTCCTGTGTCATTAAGGCTTCCTTCTTAAAGAGTGTCCAGCCTTCCTCGACTCCTATAACCTTCAGGATCATCTCCCAAGGGATTCTGTCAAGCAGTTGCATAAACAAGTCAAAGTCAGCCCTTCGGAAATCCAGGATGGCAGTTCTGCTTAGCCCTCTCCTGGCCTCTCTAAGAATAGAGAACTCTATTATTTCATGATTGCTGTGCCCTAGTCGTCCTCCAGCCGCCACATCATCCACCAGTCCTTCTCTGTTCACAAAGAGGAGGTCCAGCAGGGCACCTTCTCTGGTTGGTTCACTCAGCAGGTGCGTCAGGAAGTTATCTCCCACACATTCCAGGAATCTCCGGGACTGGTCCCGCTCTGCTGTGTTGTATTTCCAGCAGATGTCTGGGAAGTTAAAGTCTCCCACAAGAACAAGGCAAGCGATCGTGAGATTTCTCGTAAGTACCTATGGAATATTTCATCCACCTCTCTGTCCTGGTTGGGTGGCCTATAGTGGACTCTTACTACAACATCTGCCCTGTTGGCCTTCCCCCTGATTCTAACGCAAAGACACTCCACCCTGTCTTCACTCTACTTGTGCTCAAAGCAATCATAGTAGTCCCTAACATACAGCACCACCCCACCACCTCTCCTTCCTTGTCTATCCCTTCTAAAGAGCTTGTAGGCATCAACTGGCACACTCCAGTCACGGGAGACATCCCACCATGTTTCTGCAATAGCCACTACATTATAATGTTCCTGCTTCATCGAGTCTTCAAGCTTCTCCTGTTTGTTACCCATGCTGTATGTGCACTGGTATACATGCACTTCAGATGGGCTGATGTTTTGCCCCCTTCCCCCTTCAAATCTTGTTTAAAGCTCTCTCAGTGAGACCAGCTAACTCCTGCCCCAATATCCTTTTTTCTCCTCTGGGACAGGTGCATCCCATCTGATGCCAAAATGACTGGCGTCCTGTATACTAACCCATGACTGAAAAATCCGAAGCCCTGACGGTAACACCAGTCTTGGATTCACAAGTTCATCTGTTGAGTTCTCCGATATTCTTCTTCATCCATACCTCCAACTGAAGGGATGGAGGAGAACACTACTTGTGCCCCCAACCCCTTAACCAGTTTCCCCAAGGCCCTGAAATCTCTCTTCATTGATTTAGGACTTCTCCTGGTAATATCATCGCTACCTACCTGAAAAACCAAGAGAGGGAGTCCTTGGGTCTCACTAGAGCAGGGAGTTTTGCCGTGAGGTCCTTTACTCGGGCCCCAGGGAGGCAGCAGACTTCCCTATGGAGTGGGTCTGGTCTGCATATTTGGCCTTCGACACCCCTCAGAATGGGGTCACCCACTACAATGACTCTTCTGGGGTTCTTTTTAGAATTGGTTTTAATACCTGGTCTAGAGCGACCCGGCCTTGGTGGACCTTGGTCTTCCTCCTTGTTTGACTCATTTTCTTCCTCCTTCTCTACTTCATTCAAAAGTTTCAGGGCCCCGTATCTATTGTGAAGGGACACCATGGAAGGTGAGGGAGGTCCGGAGGGGATTTTCCTGCCTCCCTGAGCAGGGACCTGTTTCCAGTCTCCCCCATCTCTTAGGTCCCCTCATTCTGCCTGGTAGCAAGAGGGTGAGGGATCGCCTGCCTCTTTTGGAGCATCCATTTTCTCCTTTTGCTTCAGGGGTGCCAAGGTGCTACTCCACCAATCAATTTCCCTTTCGTGCTCCCTAATACTTCTTAATCTCTCGACCTCTTCTTTGAGCTCAACCACCAGGCTGAGCAGGTCATCCAGCTGATCACAGCGCACACAGGTGCTGTCACTGTTGCCCTCTGACAGGATTGACAGGCTCAGGCACTCCCTGCAGCCTGGGACCTGGACTGCTGCATGTTTGCGTGGCAGTTCCATCTGGGTCGCCACGTTCTTTCTGGTGGTGGTTTTGACGCAAGTGGAGACCATAGTTCAGTCTACTCGTGGAGGACGATAAGATGAAACTAGCTCAGATAAGTTCTAGACCCAGGAGATGGACTGTGCCCTGTCCGCTCGCCCTGCCTGCGCCAACTGATGCGCCACGCCCTGTTTGCTTGTCCTGTTCGCTGCACTCCTGGTTGCTCGCGCTCCCTGGGAGCTGCTCTTGTACGTGAGGGGCGTTGG
This sequence comes from Bubo scandiacus, assembly GCA_017315185.1. Taxonomy (NCBI): domain Eukaryota; kingdom Metazoa; phylum Chordata; class Aves; order Strigiformes; family Strigidae; genus Bubo; species Bubo scandiacus. Next base: position 13,906 of record MU209871.1, read on the forward strand.
GCATCATCACTCTGGTCTCCGCCCACTCTGAGTTCCCGCTGCCCTCGTTCGCAGCTCCCTCTTCCCGCTCAGCGGGGAGGCGGCTTGAGGCTCTCCCTCTTCCCTGGGCTTCTATCTACTCGTCTTGCGATTTTGCCGTGGGTTTTTGATGCTTTCAGAAGGGTCTCCCGCTGCTATCCTCCTCTTCAGAGCCCCTCCCCTCAGCAAGTGAGCTGAATAGGTGGAGGCAATGAGTTTTAAAGTGCCGTCGTCACTTCATTCTCACTGCAGTCCAGCACCTGGGCAGAAGAGAATCCTGGGCTGGGGCTGCTGGAGGAGGCGGCTGCTTTTAACATCCCTTAATGGTTAGCTGTTAGAAACTGAAATCAGCAACTTCCTGGAATAACGGAATATCAGTATAAATTATCATAAATTATTGTTCTAGTTTTTTAATAGGCTATTTAGAGGTTTAACGAGCCTACTTTGTATAACAGTTATTCTGATTTTCTTAACTTACTACTTGTAACGGATTTCAGGATAGTTCAGTCGCATTGGTTTTTTCCTCTACTTTTTCCTGTAGGATCAGGTTATGTTTCCAAATTCTTCCCCTCTCCTGTTATGTCATTTTCCTTTTAACTGCGGCAAAGCAACCAAAACTGTATATTACTGTGTATTTCCTGCCACACAAGCATTATTTCTTGCTATAGACATTTTTAGGAAGTTCATTTGCTACTCGTTTACTTTGTAATCATGTTTTATTTTTGCCTAGAAGCTTTTTTCTTGGGTATATTTTCAGAGGCCTATGATTCCAATTCAGGATGCTGCTGCCTCTATTAAGTGGAAAAGTGATGTTATACAAATATGACTCCATAAAAGATCACTTCTCCCCTGTTTCCTAGTGTTTGTGACTTTTATTCAACTCTGTTATGCACAGATGTTCAAGACTGACTCTGTTCATGTTGGCCACTGTCTGCTATTATTGTTTCTCATTCTTTTGCAAACATCTGTCTTCTAAACTATTAAAATGTATAACCGAGCAATTACTTTTCATTATATTTTTATAATTTATGAAGCACATTTGATAAGAAAGGTGCATTGAATTCATGGTATATTTAAAAAATGTTCTGCAATAATTTGGTTTATAAGTACCCAAAAGTTAGTAATTTTTTACATCTTTGTGTGTAGGAAATCCATGAAATGAAATAGTGTTTATAAAATGTTCATCAAGAGTTCAGGGTAGTGAAGGGAAGCTGCTACAAGTATACTTGAAATTGCTAATGTACAGGGATCTGTAATATAAGACATGTACAGAATCACAGAATTGTCTAGGTTGGAAAAGACCTTGAAGATCATCCAGTCCAACCACTGACCTAACACTGACAGTTCCCAACTACAGCATATCCCTAAGCGCTAAGTCAACTTTACTCTTAAACACCTCCAGGGATGGGGACTCCACCACCTCCCTGGGCAGCCCATTCCAATGCCTAACCACCCGTTCTGTAAAGAAATGCTTCCTAATATCTAGTCTAAACCTTCCCTGGCACAACTTGAGGCCATTCCCTCTTGTCCTATCACTTGTTACTTGGTTAAAGAGGCTCATCCCCAGCTCTCTGCAGCCTCCTTTCAGGTAGCTGTAGAGGGCAATGAGGTCTCCCCTCAGCCTCCTCTTCTCTAGACTAAACAACCCCAGTTCCCTCAGCCGTTCCTTGTACGACATGTGCTCCAGAACCTTCACCAGCTTCGTTGCCCTTCTCTGGACACACTCAAGTGATTCAATGTCCTTTTTGTAGTGAGGGGCCCAAAACTGAACACAGTAATCGAGGTGAGGCCTCACCAGTGCCAAGTACAGGGGCAGGATCACTTCCCTGTCCCTGCTGGCCACACTATTTCTGATGCAAGCCAGGATGCCATTGGCCTTCTTGGCCACCTGGGCACACTGCTGGCTCCTGTTCAGCCGGCTGTCAATCAACACCCCCAGGTCCCTCTCTGACTGGCAGCTCTCCAGCCACTCCTCCCCAAGCCTGTAGCGCTGCTGGGGGTTGTTGTGGCTGAAGTGCAGCACCTGGCATTTGGCCTTATTGAAGCTCATACAGTTGGCCTTAGACCATCGCTCCAGCCTGTCCAAATCCCTCTGCAGAGCCTCCCTACCCTCGAGCAGATCAACACTCCCACCCAACTTGGTGTCATCTGCAAACTTGCTGAGGGTGCATTCGATCCCCTCATCTAGATCATCAATAAAGATATTAAAGAGGAGTGGCCCCAAAACTGAGTTTTAACATTAGTTTTAACATTAGACATCACTGGTATTTTACTAGCCTTTTTTTTCCTGTATTTTTCCTGTATTTTGCTGCAATGTATATAATTTCATTTATACTTTTTCCTAACTGCCCTCTGTACTCATTACCCACTTGTAAGCTGTTTTGAAACCTTTAACTCCTTGCCTAGTGAAGATAAGACAGACCTTGGACAGTCTGAAAAACTCCCTGAGTACATCCCTAATAGCAGGAACCTAAAGAAAACAAGGGCCTAAGAAGACGCCAGTGTCAAGATAAGTGCTGAAAGCTGGAACAAACAGGAGCTGAAGGACAGATGAAGTAACTCTATGACCATATATGGACTCTAGAAACCTAAAGTTCACTAGCGGACAGTGTGAGAAAGGCTGTGTGGACCCCGAAGGAGGGGAGAAGACCCTCACTCTATTTTTACTACGCATGCTCAGACTATGTAAATAAATTCTAAGAACCCATTAGCATAAGACTGCCTTTTCTAAGAAATCTGATGCATATGTATGCTTTTTGTGTATATTAGTCAGAGAGTTTTGTTAGTAAGTGTGGCACTTGTGGTGGAGCGATCCCTGATAACAATGGCAGCCATAGAGGTAACATTACAAAACATCATCTCCTTTGAATGGATACTCATGTAACTATGACATATACTTTTGAATGTTTTAATATTAAAATGTTCAGGTTTTTACTACATCAAACATACCCCTCTCAGTGCTGCTGCATTGCCAAATTTATGCTTCTTTTATTCCACCGCAGTGTTAGCTTTTGCAAAGATAATTTCAATTACAGAAATCTGTTACTCAGTTTTGAGTGTGACATATGTTCTACCAGTTGTTTAACTTGTCTTAGAATTTTAAAACCAATTTTTCTTATATGTTTTAAATTTGATACATATATTTTTAATATTATCCACCACTCCTGTGAGTTTAGGATGTTTCAAGAATTGTTCTCTTTTTTTCAGAAAAACCACAGTCTGTACCTGGGCTGTGCCAGAGGGAGGGCGATAACAGAACTGCACATCCAGCAAGTTCTGGGCCTGCACAACTGGTGGAAAACACCAGAATAATTCAGTACTCAAGTTGGGAAAAGTACCTGACTTAAGTCAATTATCTTGGACTCTATAAATTAGTGACCCTAAGTGAGACCCTTTGAGCTCTCCTGGATCACAGCGTACTTGTGACAGGCATCTCCCCTGAGTTGGGACACCTCTCAGGTACCAAAAACCTCAAGGTATTGTCTGCCATTAGAGCCGATGGGAGGAGGCCTGAGCAAAGTTGATCCCTCAAGTCTCAGTTATTGCCTGTTGAGGAATGCCGATTCATTGTATTTACTCTAAACTCAAGAAAAGGGAAATTTTAACTTTGGACTAGCTTCTCTTTCACCCATCTCTCTACCTACCAATGTGTTTAGGTATACACAGTTATTTTCATGAGTGTGGGTACATACATATATCACTGGATCCAAATACCTCTGGTCTGTCTGTGTGTTTGTACATCTTGTGTTTATGAATATACATATATATATATTGATTTAGGATAATTTATAGTAAGTTAGTGTGAATGTTGTCATCTTCGAATCTGTAGTTAAGTTGCTATTTTAATTGAACATATTTTACTGAATTATTTTGTAAATCCTTAAACTGGCTAATGTTAGTGCTGCTAGTCATTAATAAATCTTGATTTGCTGCTAAATCATTACAGTGTTAATATTTTAATCTGCAACAAATTGGCATAGTTGGCAGGATGACAAGCAAAATCACTGAATACTTACAAAAACACAGTATCCAACCAAATCCCACCTTCCCAGAGTATTTGGCTTGTAATAATTGGTATAACTGGGAAGAGGCAGAAAAACAGTTAACTGATGCTAGAGGTACAACTAACGTTGGAAAAGATAAAGGTATAATTTGTAAAATGTTGGGAGTGTGCCTAGAAGCTGCCTGCCAGGAATGAGGAAAACTTAACCATAAAATACAAGATTTACAAGATGAGATTGCAGGGCGCAAATCTACAGAGCTGCTGTTATCAATTACAATAGAACAGCTGCAAAAACAATCTACCTAGACATTTCAAAGAATTTCCCACCACATTAATTCTATCAGTACATTAAATATTATTAAATATTAGTATATCAAATTTTAAAATACAGATTTTGGGGGGAAAAAAGCAGGTCTGTAAAGTATTGTATTTAGTGGCAAGGTTTTGGTAGCAGGGGGGCTGCAGGGGAGGCCTCTGTGAGAAGATGCCAGAAGCTAGCCCTGTGTTGGATGGAGACGGTTCCAGCCAGCTCCAAAACAGACCCACTGCTGGCCAAAGCTGAGCCTCTATGGTAACATATTTAAGAAAGGGTAAAAAAAGCTGCACAACAGCAGCTGTGAAAGAGGACAGGGAAAATGTTAGAGAAAGAACTATGCAGACACGAAGGTCAGTGAAGAAGGAGAGGGAGGAGGTGCTCCAGGCACTGAAGCAGCCCGTGGTGAAGACCATGGTAACGCTGATGCAGGTTTTGTCTCCCTACAGTCCGTGGAGGTCGACAGTGGAGCAGATATCTACTCTGCAGCCCATGGAGGACCCCATGACAGAGCAGGTGTATATGTGTCCTAAAGGAAGCTGCAGCCTGTGGTGAGAGCCCATGCAGAAGCTGGCTGCTGGCAGGGCCTGTGACCCATGGAGAGGAGCCCATACCAGAACAGGTTTTCTGGCAGAACACACAACCCCGTGGGGGACCCACACTGGAGCAGTCCATTCCTGAAGGACTGCACACTGTGGAAAGGACCCATGGTGGGGGAGTTCTTCAAGAACTGTAGCCTGTGGGGATGAACCACGTTGGAGAAGTTCATGAAGGACTGTCTCCCGTGGGAGGGACCCCATGCTGGAGCAGGGGAAGAGCATGAGGAGGAAGGAGTGGCAGAGTCAACATGTTATGAACTAACCACAACGTCCATTCCCCATCCCCCTGTGCCCCTTGCAGGGAGGAGGTAGAAGAGTTGGGAGTGAAGTTGAGCCCAGGAAGAAGGGAGAGGTGGGGGAAGGTGGTTTTAGATTTGTTCTTATTTCTCATTTTCCTTCTCTGTTTAATTGGCAATAAATTAAATTAATCTTTCCCAAGTCAAGTCTGTGTTGCCTGTGACGGTAACTGGTGAGAGATCTCCCTGCCCTTATCTCGACCCATGAGATTTTTAATTTTATTTTCTCACCCTGTCTTGCTGAGGAGGGGGAGTGGGAGCAGCTTGGTGGGCACCTGGTGGATAGCCAAATTCAACCCACCACAAGTATGTCTTATTTTAAACAGTTACTTAGAACACATTATGATCACCCCAAGTATCTGTCATCTGAAATCATTCACCACTGCTTTCCCCTCCTATCTACCTTCACAACTAGATGGAAGTCCATCTCAGAGCTTGTCAACTAGGTCAACAGCAAGTGGCCTGAATGTTATCGCTTACTTGTCGGCAGAATCATTTTACCACGTAACTACAGAAATATTCCTTCTGGCTGGTCACATCATGTGCAAAACTACATGTTTACCTGAATATTTGTTCAGGGGAAGTTCTGATATACTGACTCAGAGGATTTCATAGCCTCACATACTGTAGGACAACATAGGAAGAGGAGATTTCTGACTCAGGCTAAATGCAATATTGCAGATTTCACCAGGAAACAGACTGTATTTCTGTACTGTGAGCAACACAAACATAATAACAACACTGAAATACTCTCAATTAATTTTCTTATACTGCTGCTGTGTAAGCAGATATATTCCTCATTTTCTGTATTTATTTACTGATTTAGCACTTAAAACAGTTTTGTTAGTTTGTAAAACCAATGCTCCTAAAGTGCTTTCAAAGCTAGACTGTAGTTAAAATTTCTTATTAAACCCTTGTCCATCGTTTCTCTGTTGAGTTGTCCTAGATGAGAATTTCAGAGATATGTAAACTCTAGATGCATCTAGATGAGAGAGAGTCTATCCTAGGTGTATATCTAATGCTGACAATCTGAAATGCAAGAACATGATGAGCTGAAGTCTTCTAGACTACTTGAACCAGAACAGAGCATGGCTTTTTGTCACAGTTAGCTCTGCCTCTTTAAACCTGCCCCTCCGCGATTCAGCGGCGCTCAGGTCGCAGAGACTCATACTGCAGTGTCGTAGTTAGCTCTGCCTCTTTAAACCTGCCCCTCCGCAATTCAGTGGAGCTCAGATCGCAGAGCTAATACTGCAGGAGGTTGAAACCTTCTCGGGGACATCAGCACAAACACCAATGTGGTGGATACAAAATGTCCGTTTATTAAACTGCGTATCTTGCATATATACGCTCGCCAAGTACCTCCTTCGTGGGTGTGCCCTTGACGTTACAAGCCTATCCATCACCTTACCTTGTAACAAGGGAGGGCTACAGCTATTCCTTCTGTACATCGCGAGATCTTCCGAACGCCACTCCCTACACTTCCCCCTCCCCATGCCTTATAACATTGTTATTCTTGGTTGACTGTCATTATTGCGCTGTTCCAAGCGGTGATGAGAAAGACCCATATGTCGGTCTAAAAACAAAACATTAACCTTCTTAAACAATCTACGAACTACGGTGCTAATACATGTAAAGGCAATACAAATAGCGAAAAGCACACCACATATTACGACGAAATACCATAAAAATAAATAGTAAGGAAAAAATATGAAATAGCAGACTTACTTAATGGGGCACTAATATTCAGATCCACAATTGCTGGGGAACCCTGGATGCAGCGAGCATTTAGACTACCCTTCCTCGCAAACCGGAAATCCTACGCGATGCGTCCATCCGTAGGTGAGGCATCCAACATCGCTGCAAGCAGGTCCAGCCTCCAAATCAACAGGCCAAAATAACTGGCAATTTTCTTTGAGCGGAAACATCTGATTTCATTCTCCTGTTGGGTTCCACCCAGAGCCTGGCCAGCACTCAAGGGGGAAAACCAAAGGAGTTTCTAATAAGGTTAAACACTTGAGGTCTTACTTCTTAACACTGCTAAACAAGGAACTTAAATACACACATTCTTATGGCATTTCATCCTTATTAATAACTACATTTTGTCTAAGCTACATCTTTCACTGGTAACTAATAAGCTTATATATTTCATTAAGAGATTGTGATTACTGTTAGCATTTTCTCTGAAAAGAATTAGTAACCATAGTGTGATTAAGGACAGAGATAGTGTATTCTGTCCTGTTGCAGTAACAAGCATTACCCATACATTCTGCTTAAATGACCAGTCGAAGAGATCGCAAACTGTTGGCACAGGGGCATCCACAGCACCCACAGCTGGCTCCTGAGTGTCTACCAAAAGCTGCCTCTCACGCCTCAGGTGTGGTTGTACACAACTTGCTGGTAACCACCAGGGACTGTGACCTGTGGAGGCACAAGCATAACCTCCTCCCCAGGTTATTAAAAGATATGGTCCTTCCCAGTTGCCACTTTCCAGGTTTTTTGCTAACACTTGAGCCTTGCTCTGGACTTCTTGTTGATGTGGTATCTGTGATGAGAAGTGATTCAATACTGATGGCACCTGTGAGACAGGGGAAATGTTTAAAAGTTCATGGTATATAATGCCTTATCTCGCCTTTCGTGAGGTGTAGATAGCTATCCTCCATCTCATGTTAGATCAGGTTTTACACACCGTGCAGATATCCATTTGATTAGGCCGTCCTTTTCCAGTGCTGCGTACCCACGCCCAAACACTCTCAGTGACCACCCCGACTCCCAAGCTATCGCGCCCGGTTCCCTGATCTGGACCAAAGGATAGTTTTTCGTCGCCTGGGCTGACATAATGTGTTTCCACAGGGGAGGTGTAGACTCATCACCTCGAACAACATGATTTAAGGTATACAAAGCGCGTGACAAAAGAGCCTGTTGGCGGTCTATGGGTATTGTCCCTCTCTGACCTTCCCCCTCCCCAAGCTGTTGGAGCTTTGCTTTCAGGGTGCGATGTGCACGTTCCACTATCGCTTGTCCTTGACTGTTGTAAGGAAGGCCGTGTACCAATTTGATGTCCCACAATGCACACTATTCTTTTGTGCGTCTAGCAACAAAACAAGGGCCGTTATCTGTTTTGATCTCTTGTGGCTTCCCTAACAAGGCGATAACGCCCTCCTAATGAACAATAATGTGTCTGGCTGTTTGCTTACGAGCCATTGTGGCTAATATTGTAGAGCTAAAGGTGTCAATGGTTACTACGAGATACTTATTTGGTTTTAACAATTCACATGCTGTTACATCAGTTTGCCATATCTGATTGGAAGAGAGACCCCGTGGATTGACGCCTGCCTCCCACAGTGGGCCTTTTTGACAGTAGGGACAAAGTGCCACTATGTTTTTTGCTTGCGACAGAGAAATATGACATGTTTTTGCTAAGGCTTTTGCTCCAAGGTGTAGAAAGGCATGTAAACTCTTTGCGGCATCCAATGACCACACACCCCGTGCCGCTTGGTCAGCCTTATGATTGCCTTTTACAATCGGACCTGGTAGGGATTGGTGACTGTTCACATGTGTAATAAAGGCCTGCCCTATGCGCTGTTGTAAAGCGTCATAAAGTAAAGTTGACACTTCCGTCTGCACAAATCCTACTATTGTCATTTTGTGTACGAGTTTATAAACATATAAAGAGTCTATAACAATATTGACAGGATTCTCCGTCTCTTGCTGGAGTGCCATCTTGACTGCTTTGGCCTCCAACCATTGTACAGATTTGTTAGTCTGAGTCCACATCCTCTTTTCCCAGCGTCCTCCAATTTTCCATACAACTGCAGCTGTTTGCGATTGTGATGAGGCGTCTGTAAAATATGTTGTGCCGTGAAGAGGGCGCATAGATAGAGGTAGGGTAAGTTGTAATTGAAGTGTCTTCAGGTCTGTAATCCATTGTAGACCTTGTCCTGTCGTTATGGAGCCCGGAAAGTCAAAGATGGCACATTGTAAGTCTTCCGAACGCATAACCATGTCCTCCCACACCTGCTGCTTCCAGGGGATGAGCATAGTGTCAGGTTCTCTTCCAAAGTGTTGAATAGCCATGTTGCGTAGGTGTCCTATGAGGTCTGCTAAAACAGCGACAATGGTAACAAAGGCAGCCTTGTTGGTATTTTGGTAAGCCCAGGCTAAGGGCACGGGCTTGCCGTCCATGCCTTGAAACAGGATGCCTACTGTGCCATGTTCAGAAATAAAGCAGCCCGCTGTGATTGAATGTTTTGGATCCCATCGCTGCAATGGTTGCTGTTGTTGTAAAATAGCTTGTATAAGCTTTAGATTGTCCTGACACTCTTTGGTGAGTGTCCTTGGGTCCCACAAGTGTTCACCTTTCAATTCGTAAAAGGGTTGCATAAGTCCCAAAGGAATACAGATAAAGGTGCGGAGCCACTGTAAGGCTCCCACTAGTTTCTGAACGTCATGGAGAGTGGCAACGTCTGGGGCAAGAGCTATCGGTTGTGGATTTATGTTGTTCCCAGTTATAGTCATGCCCAAATATTGCAACCGTGTACCATGTTGGATCTTTGCTTCAGCAATGCTCAAGTTATGTTGTTGCAGTAAGGCTTTAGCGCGCTGAAATAGGCGTTCTACTTGCTGTTCTGTAGGCGCTGCTAATAATATGTCATCCATATAATGCACCACATGCTGGTCAGACCTACCTTCTCTCAAAGGTGCAATGGCCTTGGCTACATATAGTTGACAAATAACAGGTGAGTTTTTCATACCTTGTGGTAGTACAGTCCATTGACAGCGCTGAGCTGGTTGAGCAAGGTTCACAGACGGCACAGTAAAGGCAAATCTCTGTTTGTCGGAAGGATGCAAGGGAATGCTGAAAAAACAATCTTTAATATCAACAATTATAATGGGCCATTCTTTTGGTATGGCGGAACCCCAGGGCAATCCAGGTTGCAAAGCGCCCATTGCCTGCATCTGTTGATTTACAGCTCTGAGGTCATGGAGTAAGCGCCATTTGGTCTTATCTTTCTTTCGGATGACAAAGACAGGAGTATTCCAAGGGCTTATGGAGGGTTCTAAATGACCCGCCTGCACTTCTCTTTCTACTAATTGATAAAGTGCACTTAATTTTTCTGAGTTAAGCGGCCACTGCTCGACCCACACCGGTGAAGTTGTTAACCATGTAAGTTTTAAAGGCGGTATGTGCTCGGCAGTGGCCCCTACCCTAAATTTGTAATGCCAATTTTCATTTGCTGCATACAGTCGCGACCCAACAAGACTCCGTGAAATTCTGTTAACACAATGCGTTGGAATGTTGCAATTAAAGCTCCTCTGTCTTGGTCTTGTATTTTAAATGTTGTCATGGTGATGGCTTTATATACTGGCTTTGCCCCTCCTACTCCTGTTACAAATCCCCCAAATGCAGTTTCCCATTTCCCTGGCCACCACCTTTCACCTATTACTGTCACATCGGCACCTGAATCAATCATAGCTTGTACTACTATTTCCTCTGTTCTTCCTGGGCAGGGCTGACTTATCCAAACAGTGACCATGGGCTTGTCGCTGCAATCTAAGACCAGAGCCACGGTTCCTGCTCCGACGCTTCCATCACCGGTGGGGTTTTGTCTGGGTTGCTCTCTTGAGGGTATCCCTGGGCATATTTCACTGTCACTTGGGGAGTATAAAAGGAGTTGTCTCTGCTCTGTGGGGGCTGTTTGTAGTGCATAGGAGGAGCCCTGCCCCCGTTCCTGGCTCCCCCGCTCTCGTTTCCCTGTCGTGTGTGCTTATACGGGCAGTCTCGTGCCCAGTGACCTGATTTTCCACACACCCAGCAAGGCCCATTCCCTAAGGGCCATGGTCCCCGTCGGTTTGCCTGCTGAGGCTTTTTATTGATGCCTTGCGTATTGCCCTTCCTATAAAATATAGGTCTTTCAGTGAAATGAACGTTGCCCGGGGTATGTATTAATGCCTCTCTCTGTACTACTTGTCGGAGGAGGGGGCAATAGGTGTGTTTAAGGGAATATCTTTTACAATGCCTTTGATTAACAGATTAGATTGCTGTCTTATGCAATTCCATCAATACGGCCTCTTTAGCACCATCGGGTAGGTCTGATTCTGACACTGCGGCATAAAGCCTGTCAACAAAGCGTAAGAACGATTCATCCTGCCCCTGCTTGATAGAAGTCCAAGGGGGTTCCTTCTTTTCTAATTTGGCTACGTCCATAAAAGCCTGTTTACCAGCTTCAGTAGTGGCTGTAAATTCTCTGGGCCGCAGTTGTAACTGGGCTGGCATTGTTGCAAAGGCGCCTCACCCCAAGAGGCGATCATGTGTGGTCCCATGTAAGGGATGCTGCTGATTGGCAGCCGCATGGACCATAGCATTGACTCGGTTTCCCCATGCCTCCTTCCACAGCAAATACATTGCTGGTTTTAATATTGCTTTCGCTAGCTGTCGCATATCAGAGGGGGTCAATGGCAGCGTTAGAATGGTTTCTAGTAATAAGGTTGTTTCTGGATGTCCCAAACCATGTTCGGCAACTGCCTTAAACAGGGTCTGCACGGCTTTTGCATCAAGCGGGTACCACTCCTGCTGCCCTGCAGGGGTGACTCTGACTGGGTAGGCATGTATTGCTGCAGGCTCAAGCTTCACTCCTGACATGACGCACTCCTTGGCTATAAGCTGCCAGTCTGTGGGTGCCTTTGATGCAAGGGATGGTACTGCCACCCCCGTGATTAGCCACTTGTTCTCCCGAGCTGTGGCGGATAGCTCCTGCACTGCCCTAGTGAGCTGCATCATCAGCCTTCTCATTTCCGCTGCAGACGGTTCTAACTGTGGGCGGACCTCTCGCTGTTTGGGCCGCGCCCCCTGATTTCTTCTATCCTCCCACTTTTGGTTATGTTCTACCTCTTCGCTCTCTGATTCGCCGTCTGACCCTGTCCGGGTCTTTGGTGCCCGCCAATGAGCGAACGAGTCGCTCGATTTCCTTATAAGGTGAGTCTCCACCGGCCCCGCTACACACCATGGCGCAGTACCCACGGGGGATTGGGGGACGCCCGGCAGCCAATCAAGGAGCGGGTCCTGCTCCTGAGCAACTTGCTCCTGCTCTTGTTGTTGCTGGACCGCCTCCATCTCCGCCCCCCAACGCTGCATGTCTGCCTTCCATTTTTCTGCTAATTCTCCCCTACGCACCTCGTTTTACCCCCCCTGCATTCCCCCCCCAGGGTACACAGGAGAAGGCGCAGGGGATGCAGACGGGATCGCGTCTCTTTCCCTGTTTGCCACCCCCCTCTTCCCCTAGCTGTTTGTCTTCTATGAGCCACACCTCTGGATTTCCCATTGTATCCTCCTCCTCCCCCTCATCGGAGCTCTCTGTGAACTCCTCCTGGGTAACTTTCATCATCTCACTTGCCCGTCCCCAAGCCATTAAATGCTCTGGCCTTCCTAACTTCGCCTGCTCTGCTAACTCCGCTTCTATTTGCGGCCAGAGCTCTGGCTTCATACAGTCTATTGGCTCCTCCAGAATGCCGAGCCTTATCAATCTTTGAAGCATTGCTTTTAATGTTTTCAACTTCATAGAAGTCCTATGTTGTTTACCCCATCTTTTTAGTGCCTTAACTGTGGCATCCATGGCGCGCTGCGGAGTCTCCCATCCTGCGTAGAGCTCCCTCACCTCCTGCTGTGCACCATCGACTGCCACAGCTTATCTCTTCTCAAATCACGTCATAAATCACGTCGCGGTCACCAATTGTCGCAGTTAGCTCTGCCTCTTTAAACCTGCCCCTCCGCGATTCAGCGGCGCTCAGGTCGCAGAGACTCATACTGCAGTGTCGTAATTAGCTCTGCCTCTTTAAACCTGCCTCTCCGCGATTCAGCGGCGCTCAGATCGCAGAGCTAATACTGCAGGAGGTTGAAACCTTCTCGGGGACATCAGCACAAACACCAATGTGGTGGATACAAAATGTCCGTTTATTAAACTGCGTATCTTGCATATATACGCTCGCCAAGTACTTCCTTCATGGGTGTGCCCTTAACATTACAAGCCTATCCATCACCTTATCTCGTAACAAGGGAGGGCTACAGCTATTCCTTCCGTACATTGCGAGATCTTCCGAACGCCACTCCCTACAGCTTTTGTACTGAGGATATCTATGCATTCCCTAGGAGGGTATCAAGCATTAGCTATGTACTTAAGAATGTGTCTTTAAAGACACAGATTTAGGAACAAAATTTGGCTCAACTCCAAACCAGGGGAATTAGAAATACCTGAGGTACAACTGTATCATTCAGCTCCCAACAAACTACTATCTAGAGAAAGAAATGGACAATGCTGTTATACTTTCCCTTCCCCCTCCCTTTTCTTTCTTATTACTTAAACAAGGGAAGTAAGGCAATTTTTTTGCAAGGCTAGTTGCAGTAATAGCAACTTTGATCAGTCCCTTGATGATCTGCACCAGAAGGTGTTAGTCTGTTATGATCTCAGTAATAAGTTGTGGCAGGTTCGGCTTCTCTAACAGCCAAACACCCACCCAGCCACTCACTCACTCCCCCTCCTCAGCAGGACAAGGGGAGAAAATGGGATGAGAAAACTCGTAGATCATGATAAAGACAGGGAGATTGCTTACCAGTTACTGTCACTGGCAAAACAGACTCGATGTGAGAGCTATGATGTCGTTGGTATTAGTGAGACTTGGTGGAATGTGTCCCACGACTGGAGTGCAGGCTCTTCAGGAGGGATAGGCAGGGCAGGTGAGGTGAAGGAATTGCACTGTGTGTAAGTGTCATGACCTGGACTGGAATCCCAGAGAGTCGCAAGGGTTCTATGATCCCCTCGGGTTAAATTAAGGTGAAACAACACCAAATGACTGGTTAAAATCTTTTACTTGCAGTGGAAAACAATTTAAACTTGGAAAAGGATAATAACCAATGTGGTCTCTTATAAATCTATAAGAAAGAAAAGAAAGGAAAGGAAAGAAAAGAAAAAGAAAGGAGAGAAAGAGAGTCAAAGAAATCCGGATCACCACCCAGGGATCCAGCGTTGTCTCAGGTCTGGTAATCTTGGGTGGTGGGTGCACACACAGCAAAGTTTTCTGTCACCTTTTTAAATTCGTCTTATCAGCTGATTATCATACTAGAGAAAGAGAGGCAGGTATTCCATGAACTCATTTCCATGAGAGATGGGCAAAAGGTGGAGCATGGGTTCTGTGCATGTGTTGAGGGGGAATGGGGTACATTAACCCTTTTGTCCAATTGAGTCAGTGGTCACGATCTCCCCCTACCACCTTTACCTTTTCCTCAGTTTTTGTTTCTTGGGCAATTATCCAGTCATTAGCTTCATCTGGTGTCGGTTGTTTATCTTTCTTATCAATCTTTTAGCTCTTCTTCGAGGCTATAGTCATAAATTAAAGTGCAGGCCTTAACCTGAACATATGGTTTTATTCAGTCTACGTCTCCTCCCTTCAAGGCTTATCTAAGGAATGTGGCTATACAGCTGCAAGGGAGCAGAGCCATGCACCCTTCGATACACCCTGTGCTTCCCTAGGCAGATAATTCATTCCTTAGACTAATCACAAAGGCCACAATTTGTCCTTAAGGTTTTCTGTGTCGATGAATGTTTGAGGCATTACTTCCTTCAGTTCCTTACAGTAAGGGAGAAGTTTGACTGTACAGCCCTTACAGTTAATGATGATGTGGTTGAGAGCCTCTGGGTGAGGATTAGGGCGATGGATAACAAAGCAGATGTAGTAGGTGTCTACTACTGATCGCCCAGCCAGGATGATAACATGAATGAGTTATTGTATAAGCACTTAGGAGAAATATCTGGATTAGTAGCCCTGTCCTTGTGGACTTCAACTTCCCAGACATCAACTGGGAATATATGCTGTGATAAGCAAGGCTGGGAAATTCCTGAAGTTTGTGGAAGATAATTTCTTGTCACAAATACTCAAGGAGACAATTAGGAAACACGCCCTCCTAGACTTGCTATTTGTGAATAGAGAAGGACTTATGGGAGATGTGATGGTAGGTGACTGTCTTGGCCACAGGGATCATAAAATGGTTGAGTTTAAAATTTTTGGTACAACAAGAAAAAAGGACAGCACAGTTGCTACCCTGGACTTCAGGAGAGCAAACTTTAAGCTATTAATGGAGCTAGTTATCAGTGTTCCCCAGGAATCTGCCTTTGAGGGCTTAGGAGTCCATGAGCACTGGTCAGTTTTTAAGAATCACCTTTTAAAAGCACAGGAGCAGGTAATCCATTGTCTTGAAAGTCAAGCAAGCAGGGCAGAAGACCAGCTTGGCTGAACAGTGGACTCCTCAGGGAACTCAAGAGGAAAAAGAAGTTGTATGTTCTCTGGAAGCAAGGCCAAGATTCACAGGAAGATTACAGAGCTGTGATTCGCATGTTTAGGGAGAAAATGTGAAAGGCCAAAGCTCAGCTAGAGTTACCAGAGCTGAAATTAGCCAGTGTTGTGTCAGACAACAAGAAAGGCTTTTTTAAGTATGTTAATAGCAAGAAGAGGTCTAAGGAAAACATTGGACCAATACTTGAAGATGGTCACCTGACTAATAGGTATGATGATAAAGCGAAGGCATTCAATGCTTTTTTTGCCTCACTCTTTAATCACAGAATCATCTTGTGGGAGGCATTGGCCTGTCAGCCCTGCACAGCCTCTGAATCAACAGCTAGGCTTTGATGAGAAACAGACCTTGGGAGAAAGATAAGAAACTGCTGAGTTGTGCCAAGGTGGCAGAGGAAAATAACGGACAGCTGCAATACTGAACTGTGGAAAAGTACTGAACTGTGAGAAGTTACCGCCGCGTGAACAGCGTGTGAACGAGAAGTTGATTGGTCTGCACAGCGCGTGTTAGAGTGGTCTGATGCTGATAGGAGAAAAGGTTGATAACTGTCTAATTGCTGATTTGCTAATTATGAAGTAAGAGCTTTGGCGACAGCATAAGTATGTACTATTGGAAGAATAAACAGCTTTGCTTGTTATAACTCTCAGAGAGTTGTGCAGGTCCAATATCCTCCCGCAACATCATCTAGGTTGGAAAAGACCTTGAAGATCATCCAGTCCAACCATTAATGTAACACTGACCATTCTCAGCTACACCATATCCCTCAGCGCTATGTCAGCCCGACTCTTAAACACCTCCAGGGATGGGGACTCCACCACTGCCCTGGGCAGCCCATTCCAACGCCTAACAACCCGTTCTGTAAAGAAATGCTTCCTAATATCCATTCTAAACCTTCCCTGGCGCAACTTGAGGCCATTCCCTCTTGTCCTATCGCTTTTTACTTGGTTCAAGAGACTCATCCCCAGTTCTCTGCAACCTCCTTTCAGGTAGCTGTAGAGGGCGATGAGGTCTCCCCTCAGCCTCCTCTTCTCCAGACTAAACAACCCCAGTTCCTTCAGCCGCTCCTCATACGACATGTGCTCCGGACCCTTCACCAGCTTCATTGCCCTTCTTTGGACACGCTCGAGTCATTCAATGTCCTTTTTGTAGTGAGGGGCCCAAAACGGAACACAGTAATCGAGGTGCAGCCTCACCAGCACTGAGTACAGGGGTAAGATCACTTCCCTTTCCCTGCTGGCCATGCTATTTCTGATACAAGCCAGGATGCCATTGGCCTTCTTGGCCACCTGGGCACACTGCTGGCTCATGTTCATCCGGCTGTCAATCAACACCCCCAGGTCCCTCTCTGACTGGCAGCTTTCCAGCCACTCCTCCTCAAGCCTAATAATGTGGATAGATCTTGGGCTGCCCAGTCCCCTGAGTCAGAGGGCCACAACTGCAGGAGCAGTGACTTTCCATTTGTGGACACTGAAATTGTAAGGGACCAGTTGCATCAGCTGAATGTTCACAAGTCCATGGGGCCTGATGGGATTCATCCCAGATGACTGAAGGAGCTAGAGGATGTTATGGCAGGACCCCTCTCAGTCAGCTACCAAAGGTCTTGGGAGTCTGGGGAGGTCCCTGCTGCCTGGAAGCTAGCCAATATTATTCCAATTTACAAAAATGGCATGAGGGAAGACCCAGGGACCTACAGACCTGTTAGTCTCAGTACCTCAGTACCTTGAAAAATTATGGAGGCGATCATACTGGGTGCTACTGAAAGTCATTTAAAGAACAATGCAATCATCAGGCACAGTCAACATGGGTTCACAAAGGGAAAGTCCTGTCTAACTAATTTGTTATCCTATGGTAAGGTCACCTGCCTAGTGGATGAAGGGAAGGTGGTGGATGTAGTTTTCCTGGATTATAATAAGGCTTTTTATACTGTCCCTCACAGCATCCTTCTGGACAAGCTGTCCAAGTGTGGGATGAGCAGGTTCATGGTGCGCTGGGTGAAGAACTGGCTGAAGGACAGGGCTCTGAAAGTTGAAAGGCTCAAACAAGAAGGCAAGTATTAAAGCAACACCTTTCCTCCCCTCTTCCCCAGGCTCAATTTCATTCCTCTATGCCCCTGAGTGGTGCAGAGGGGCTTGGGGAAGAGGGGAGTTATGGTCATTACATAACGTTTTCTCTCTCTGCTGCTCCTTCCTGCTAACACTTTTCCCCTGTTCCTGCATGTGTTCCCCGTGGACTGTAGTTCTTCAGAAAAAAATCTGCTCCATTGTGGATTCTCCATGGGCCACAATTTCCATCAGGAAAATATCTGCTCTGTCATGGGTCCTCCACAGGCTGCAGTGAATATCTGTTTCTGTGCCAAGGAGCACCTCCTCCTCTTCCTTCTCTGACCTCGGTATTCCCTCTGCTGTTTCCCACTGTTTTTTTCCCTCCTCTTCTGCCTGTCCAGCATTTTTTTCCCTTTCTTAACGTGGTGGGTTGACCTTGCCTAGGCGCCAGGTGCCCATCAAGATTTTAAAAGTTGCTGGCAAAAATATCAGGACAGGTGGAATAGGTGGAAGCTGAAATTTCAAGACTGAAGAGTAATTACACTGGAGAACTTCGTTGAGCAGTTGATGGATTTTCAGTACATTGGCTCTTCAAAAAGGTGTTTGGTTTTTTTAATAGATGTGCTTGAATTCAGGTTCTGTGAGAAAGTCTGCAAGCTGTGGGTATCAATGGTTAAGCTGGACTGAGCTGAGGCTCTTTTCTGAGTTTAGACTCTGTGAACCTGCTTGTTTGTCCCCTTGCTCCCTCACATCTTAGGGAGCAATGACTGTCTGAGTGGTCCTCTGAATACATGTGGTACTTTCAAGTCTTGTTCAGACAATGCTTATAATCAAGTCTCATGTTCTAGAGCTTCAGTCACCTGCAGAGGGGGATCAGAAAAGACATTTTAACTCTTAAGGACCAGCTGACTACATGCCTTCTGGTTCTTCCGATCTAGCATGTTGGTCATAACTGGACGAAGTTGCAGAGCAGCGTGGACCCACCAGTCCTCTGCTGTGCTTAGCTGTTGTGTGATGTCCTGTGCCCAGAAGCACACTGTTCACACAAGGACTGCCTTTCGGTGTGCTGCAACACCCCTGCTCATCTCAGGCCTAGGTGTTGCCTGTCCTGCTCCAGCTATTACCAGAGCCTAAACTGCCACCCTGCTAGCTCTTCTGCACAGACAGCAGGACCTGAGGAGTGGTTTGTCAAAGAAAGGGAAGTGAGGACAGCAGGAAGAGGGAAGTGGGAAGAGGGTGAGGCAAGAGGAGGGCAAGGCATTGGATGGGGCAGGAAGCAGGGTCCATACCACTTTCCTTTAGGGTGAGGTGAGCCACCAGCTGCCAGTCTATTACCCACAAGGTGCATGCAGTGGTAAGGGAGGTTGGGGACGGAGATGTTAGAAGTTAAATGGCCTTCTTTCCCACCATTTTTTTGTAATTTTCCTGCTTGCTAAGTCTACTTGTACAAAATTCATCAGCCCAAAACTATTCTTGAAACTGTTTCTTTTTTTTTGTGCAAATTGTATGCTCAGTCATGCTGATCTCATCTATTGGCTGTCACATCTTCAGGATAAACCAATTGTAGTTCCTCAGTATTTTGTTTGTGATCCTCTTAATTTTTAAAATAAAGTTTCCTGGATCATGTTTGTTTTCTGTTTAAAGTGGAATTAATAAGAAGAATTCAAAAATGAACTGGTTAAGTAGTTCTGGCTTCTCACAGCAACAACATATTAAAAGTTGGCTTATCTTCTTTTGCAAAATATTCAGTAGTTCATTGTTCTATAAAAATCACATGGTACAATATTTTATTGCCCAGTATACTGCATTGCTTAAGGGCTTAATACTTCACCTGTTCATAAGAAAAAAAAATCCTAGCTATTCTGTAGTTATTTTTATTGGTTATTGTGTGGAGACTGTTGTTTTGCATCACCTCCTTTATTACTTTATTAATGTAATATGTCTTTGACTTCAAAGTTCTCTCTTTTTTTACAATATTGTATTGGGTTTACATAGCAAGGTTTTGGCAGTGGGGGGGCTGCAGGGAGGGCTTCTGTAAGAAGAGACGAGAAGATGCCCCCATGTCAGACAGAGCCAGTTCCAGCCAGCTCCAGGACAGACCTGCTGCTGGCCAAAGCTGAACCAGTCAGTAATGTTGGTAGCGCCTCTGTGATAATATATTGAAGAAAGGGTAAAAACTGCTGTGAGCAGCAGCTGTGAGAGAGGAGTGAGAATATGTGAGAGAAACAACTATGCAGACACTATGTAGATGATCAGGGGGCTGGAGCACCTCCCCTATGAGGACAGACTGAGAGAATTGGGGTTGTTCAGCCTAGAGAAGAGAAGGCTCCAAGGAGACCTTATAGCAGCCTCCCAGTACTTAAAGGGGGCTTACAAGAAAGCTGGAGAGGGACTCTTTATCAAGGAGTGTAGTGATAGGATGAGGGGTAATGGTTTTAAACTGAAAGAGAGTAGATTTAGATTAGATGCAAGGAAGAAATTCTTTACTGTGAGGGTGGTTAGACACTGGAACAGGTTGCCCAGAGAAGTTGTTGATGCCCCCTCCCTGGCAGTGTTCAAGGCCAGGTTGGACGGGGCTTTGAGCAACCTGATCTAGTGGAAGGTGTCCCTGCCCATGGCAGGGGGGTTGGAACTAGATGATCCTTAAGGTCCCTTCCAACCCAAACTATTCTATAATTCTATGATACCAAGGTCAGTGAAGAAGGAGAGAGAGGAGATGCTGCAGGCATCAGAGCAGAGATTCGTCCGTGGTAAAGACCATGATGACACAGGTTGTCCCCCATGGAGGTCCACAGTGGAGCAGATGTCCAACTGTAGCCTGTGGAAGACCCCACGCCAGAGCAGGTGGATGCACCCAATGGAGGCTGTGACCCTGTGGAGACCCCGCACTGGAGCAGGCTTCTGGCAGGAACTACAGCCTGTGAAGAGGACTGTGGAATCGCTGGAGAACAACGAACATGTTATGAGCGATCCAGACCGAGGGGCCTCACTGTAACAACAAGCTGCAGCTGTGTTCAAGGACATAAGCAAGGCCGAGATAGATTGAGAAACTACATTCCTGCCCAAAAGATAAAGAAGTTGGACTGTTGAAAACAGGATGCCTACCTAGTGGGAGAGCAGCGCATGGACACCACACCGGGACCAATCATAGAGGGCAAAAAGGCGCACGAACAAGTAGCTTTAGCCTATTAGCAATAAGATAGCAGCGCATGAAGCTTGTGATAGAGTATAAATTGCTGTGTATCCTTTAATAAAGTGGCATCAACTTGATCACATTGGTCGTATAAGTTGTGTCCGGGACTTCTGCGCCAACAAGTGGCGCCCAAACAGGGACCTGAAAGAGCCTTATCGAAAGTATGCAGGACTTAAACCCTGGGAAGTAGGGACCCTCCCGTCGGTGCTCTCCCAAGCAAGAGCAGACGGCTCAGAGGGGGCAGAAGCAGCCGTAGCAGGCGCTGCCCCGGCGCCTGGGAAGACGCGCGCGCAATCGTCGGGAATCTCGCCCTCATCAGGTGAGCGGCTGGGGAGGAGATGGGGGCCACGCTGGGTAAAGAAGAGGCGGCAGTGGTTAAACTCCTCCAACACATACTCTCTAAGAGAGGAGTATCTTATCAGGGGAACCTGAGGAGGGTGCTGTTGTGGGCTCGGCAGCACGGACTAATCCCCTCAGAGACCGCAGCCTTTGAAGCAGCTACTTGGGAAAAGATCGGCGCGGCACTGTGGGACGACATTAGCTCAGGTTCTAAAGACAGTGGGAAACTCTCCACCGTGTGGAGATTGGTCCTAGAGACTCTGACAGAACTGAGAGCGGAACGGCAGCCCCCCGCCTCCGCTTTCGCTGCCTTGTCAGCAGAGGCAGAACGCGCTGGCGCTCAGGATTCCGCTGCTGCTGGGACGTTCGCGGGATCCCTGGTCCCCAAGGCGGCTCCTGAAAGGAGGGACGGGGACGCTGCACGCGCAGCGCCCGTGCGGCAGGGAAGTCAAGAGCAAAAGTCAACAGGTTTACTCCAGCTCGACTCCCCTCCCTCAAGCCCGAAAGATCAATCCCCGGAGCGCCCCGCCCCGCCCCGCCCCCGCCGCCTCCCGCCCGACCCCGCACCCGCCGCCGCCGCCTCGCCAGAGGAAGGCGCCGACCCAGCCCTGCCCCCGTCCTCGCCCCCGACACCCCGGTCGGTGCAGGAACAATCTCGTTATGGTTTACAAGATCAGCACTTGCGAGAACTAACGAGAAAACTAGAGCAACTTGAAATCCGAATGCAGCAAGCGGCTCAGCCTATTCCTACGGCACCGCCGCCACCCCCTCTTCCGATTAACCCCTTTTTTCCCGACACTGGGGGGGGTGCTCAGGGGGAAACAGTGGCAATCGGGTCGCTGCCATCGTCGGCTCAAACGGGAGGGGGGGCACTGGGAGGCGCGGGTGGTAATGGTAATCCAGCACACCGATGGCGGGGAGTTACTCGGGATGCAATAATAGAGGGGCAGTTTAACGAGCTGGGACCAGTGGCGGTCCCGGTAACAGTAACCCCACAGGGCAATGAGTGGGAGGCCTGAGATTGGAAAATGATAAGGAGGCCAAATTAGCAGTAACACAATATGGGTTAAAATCGCCATACACTAATTCAGTAATCCAGCATATTCTTACAGCACATTTATTAACTCCGTATGACGTGCGCATGATTATACAAACCTTACTAACAGCTTCCCAACAATTGCAATTTCTCCAACGTTGGCAAGTGGCCTGCGAGGCTGCGGCAGCCACACCCCGTCAGCAAGGAGACCCTCTATATGGGGTGCAAGCTCAAATGCTGATGGGGGCAGGCCCTTTTGCCAACCCGGATTGGCAAGTGGGGTTTCAACCAGAAGTGTTACGGTTAACCCAAGAATTAGCCCTAAAAATGGTTTTAGCTGTACATGCTGAAAAAGCGGTGCCAGCATTTACAGGAATAAGACAGGGGCCCACGGAGCCCTAGCCAAAATTTATTGCTAGACTACATGCCGCTATTAATGGTAATCCTGACTTCAATGATGAAATGAAAGTTAAATTTCTTGATATGCTTGCTTATGATAATGCTAATGAGAAAACTAAGATCGTCTTAAGTCTCCTACCCGCCTGCGGCCGAGCCCGGCACCACGATCTAGGCCTGCCCCCCCCCCGCCAAAAGCAGCAGTTTTTACAGAAGCTGCTGACACTGGGATGCGGCGCCCCTTGTCTGCCAACACCACATAATCAATAAGCAATGGCTTTATATATTCTTAACAGTGTTTTCATGTTTGTAGTGTTTGTCATTTTATGTTGTGTGAGTAATAAGTGTAAGAGGCCTCTTTGTGTGATTGTTCTGCGGGTGTGAGACGCAGCCCAGCGGCAGCTGCGGAGTGTGGAGTTCTCTGACAGAGCGTCCTAGTGCCCGCTGGGTCTTCGGTGCTGCCTGTTTGTTCGGACTAAGTGTTTTAACTGTCATACGTAAAATATCCCCTTTAGTGGGAGGCAGTAATTCTGTGTTAATTGTCTTGAATTTAGGTGCATACTCTGTGGGAAGAGTGCACCCTTGTACCATCTGCCTGAGGGGGATATTGTCATAAAAATCATCTACAACCTTACAGGGGTTGTTCATTTTACCAGGGGTCATAGATGCCGATTATGAAGGGGAAATCAGAATTATGGCCTGGACCCCTGGACCCCCATGTTCAGTAACAAAAGGGTCAAAAATTGCTCAGCTTGTTTATTTTACTGCGGCTCCCCCTTATAGTATGCTGAGAAGCTCGGGTGACTCAGGATTTGGATCAGCAGGTACTCCTCAAGAATTTTGAGCTCAGACAGTGAGACAAAGTCGACCCCAGATAACATGTGCCCTCACTAAAGCAGAAGAACCTGTTGAACTGACAGGCATTTCAGATACTGGCACGGATGTGACCGTAATATCTGTGAGCACATTGGCCATTAGCTCGGGTAACTCGAGTGCTTTCGGGGTTGGTGGTCATGCTGTAACGTTTCAAAGCAAAGATCTCATTCATGTAAGGGGCCCAGAAAACTGGGTAGTAAATATTCATCCATTTATATTGGAAACCCCTATTACATCATGGGGTCATGACTGTATGGCTCAATGGGGAACTCAAATTGGATCAAATTTGTCTTAATCGCCACTGCAGCACAACCCACCCCTAAACCCACCCTGAAACCAACCTGGAAAACAGAATCACCTGTGTGGGTGGGTCAGTGGCCCTTGCCAATGGAAGGGTTGCGCCACCTTAATGATTTAGTTCAGGAACAGTTAAGTGCAGGACATATCATACCTACTACCAGCCCTTGGAATTCCCCGGTGTTCGTTATTTTAAAGCAAAGTGGTAAATGGTGACTTTTACATGATCTCTGACACATTAATGATGCCATGGAGGATATGGGTGCGTTACAGCCAGGAATGCCCTCCCCAACAATGATTCCCCGGAACTGGCATCTTGTAATAATTGATCTGAAGGATTAAAATTTTTTTTTCCATTCCCTTGCATCCGGATGATGCACCTAAATTTCCCTTTTTTGTTCCCAGTATTAATGTCAGTGAACCTGCAAGACGGTACCACTGGGTTGTTTTACCATAAGGCATGAAAAATAGTCCCACGATGTGTCAGTGGTTTGTTTCAAAGGCTTTGAGCCCTGTTAGAATGCAGGTCCCCCAGGCTGTTATATATCATTATATGGATGACATCCTTATAGCAGCAGAAACACAGGAGATCATGGAAAAGGCTCTTGCTTTAACCAAAGTCTCAGTATCTCAAATGGGGTTGCAAATAGCACCTGAAAAGGTACAGAGATCATCACCGTGGCAGTACCTGGGGTGGAGAATTTGTGAACAGACCATTGTCCCGCAACAGGTTAAACTTAAAACTGTTGTTAAGACTTTAAATGATTTACAGAAACTGTTGGGAGCCATAAATTGGATAAGGCTGTTGTTGGGCCTAACTAATGATGATCTGCATAGCTTGTTTGATATTTTGCGAGGAGATCCTTCACTGACATCACCCAGAGTACTTACAGAGAAAGCAAAACAAGATCTCCACCGTGTAGCTAATGCCATCTCAGAAACACAGCAAGCACAGCTCTCACGTGCATTTTTTTTCCACCAAAATGCCAGGGCAATGCAAAACCAGTTTTCTTTATCAAGGCCTCAGGTTAAAGACATCATTGCGACTTGCCCTGAATACCAGAAGAACTCCCTCTCTTCAACAGCTAGTGGTGTCAACCCTCGGGGACTCACCTCCTCAGAATTATGGCAATCTGACGTCACTTGCTTAGCTGCATTTGGATCGTTAAAATAGGTGCCACCAGTATTGCATCACTTCTCGTCACAGATACCAGATCAACAAGAAGTCCAGGGCAAGGCTCAAGTGTTAGCAAAAACATAGAAAGTGCTAATTTGGAAGGACCATATCCTTTAATAACCTGGGGAAGAGGTTATGCTTGTGTCTCCACAGGTCACGGTCCCCGGTGGTTACCGGCAAGGTGTGTGGGACCATATCTGAGGCGTGAGAGGCAGCTTTTGGTGGACACTCAGGAGCCAGCTGCGAATGCTGCGGATGCCCCTGTGCCGACAGTTTGCGGTCTCTTCGACTGATCATTTAAGCAGAATGTATGGGTAATGCTTGCAACTGCAGTAGGACAAAATACACTATCTCGGTCCTTAATCACAACTCTTTTAAGAGAAAATGCTAACAGTAATTGCAACTCCTTAATGAAATATATAAGCTTATTAGTCACCAGTGAAAGATGTAGCTTAGACAAAATATAGTTATTAATAAGGATGAAATGCTGTAAGAATGTGTGTATTCAACTTTCTTTGTTCAGCAATATTAAGAATTAAGACCTCAAGTGTTTAACCTTATTAGAAACTCCCTTGGTTTTCCCCCTTGAGTGGTGGCCAGGCTCTGGGTGGAACCCAACAGGAGGATGAGATCAGATGTTTCTGCTCAAAGAAAATTGCCAGTTATTTTGGCCTGCTGATTTAGATAAATGAGGCTGGACCTGCTTGCAGCGATGTTGGATGCCTCACCTACGGATGGACGCATCGCGTAGGATTTCCGGTTTGCGAGGAAGGGCACTCTAAATTCTCGCTGCATCCAGGGTTCCCCAGCAATTGCGGATCTGAATGTTAGTACCCCATTAAGTAAGTGTGCTATTTCGTATTTTCCTTACTGTTTATTTTTGTAGTATTTAGTCATATCCCCTAATTATGGGTACTGAAATTAGCCTACTCTTTTAACTAGTAACTGTCACTGCTGTATTGTTTCTATCATTCTGTGAAACTGTTTTAAGTATGCTGTGGTTTTGGAAGTTTGCCTAACCCTTAATTGATAAAGTCTCGAAATAAGTCTTGCAGGTGCAGCTGCAAAACAAAGAAAGGGGAGATGTAGGAGGCACTGGCCTGTCAGCCTTACACAGCCCCTGAGCAATAGCTAGGGTTGATGAAGAACAGGCCTTGGAAGATAGATAAGAAACTGCTGAGCTGTGCCAAGGGGCCAGGGAACATGGGAAATTAGTTCAATTGACCCGTGAAACTGATAATGGACCAGCCTATACCTCTCAAAAAATTTGCTCCTTTTTGTCAACTCTGGGGTATACGTCACATCACAGCTATACCACATTCCCCCACGGGGCAAGCCATAGTGGAGAGAGCGCATCAAACTTTAAAGGCGCTTTTGCAAAAACAAAAAGGGGGAGAGGTCTCAGCTGCTGCAGAACCACTTGCAAAAGCGGTGTATGTGTTAAATGACTTACGGCTCACAGGTGATAGGGAGGAACCACCAGTAGTATCTGTTATGATGGATGCTTGTGTATTTGTCAATTACTCTTAGAACAAGACTGCTCGCCGAGGTCAAAATGTTAACGCAACCAGTATTGTTTATCACAATGCTACTGCGTGGTGTAGTTATACTGCACTTAATGCTTCATGATCCTCTGTTGCTCCTCTCGCGCTACCTCCTGGTGTGTTTTTAATCTGTGGAGATCATGCCTGGGGAGGCGTTCCATCTAAACTGAATGGAGGCCCCTGTAGCCTGGGACGCCCCACGTTACTAACACCAAACATATCAATGATTTTGACCATGACTCAAAAGCATAAGCGAGTCCAGAGGACTGTTCATCAGTTTAGCAGTTCCTGTCGTGATGACATTGAATTTTGGAATCCAGGAAAAATCATACCGGCCTCCGTGTTAGCACCAGGAGTTGGCGTTGCGAATGCTTTAACTACTTTAAATAAATTAGGGTGTTGGCTTAGCAAACAAACTAATGCTACTTCTTTAGCATTAAGTGGTGTTTTAACTGATGCTGATAGTGTTAGACATGCTACGTTGCAAAATAGAGCTGTGATTGATTTTTTGCTTCTAGTGCAAGGACAAGGTTGTGCTGAATTTGAAGGAATGTGTTGTATGAATCTATCCGATCATTCAGAATCTATTTTTAAAAGCATTCAGCAATTGAAGGATGGAGTCAAACGCTTAACAGAAGATGATGGCTTGGACTGTCTGACAAGGATGTTTAAAGGTTGGGGATTATCTGGTTGGTTGATAACGTTAATCAAAACTGTAGGGGTAGTCCTTTTGATTGTAGTGACTGTGCTCTTAATGTTGCCTTGCCTTATTGGCCTTCTGCAAAGGGCCCTGCAGAGGACTGTCGCTGCAATGTTTTTAGCACAGGAACAAAGAGGGGTCTGGATCACTCAAAAACAAAAAGGGGGATTTGTGGAATCGCTGGAAACAACGAACATGTTGTGAGCGATCCAGACCAAGGGGCCTCACTGTAACAGCAAGCTGCAGCTGTGTTCAAGGACATAAGCAAGGCCGAGATAGATTGAGAAACTACATTCCTGCCCAAGAGATAAAGATGTTGGACTGTCAAAAACAGGGGGTCTACCTAGTGGGAGAGCAGCGCATGGACACCACACCTGGACCAATCATAGAGGGCAAAAGGGCACATGAACAAGTAGCTTTAGCCTATTAGCAATAAGATAGCAGCGCGTGAAGCTTGTGATAGTGTATAAATTGCTGTGTATCCTTTAATAAAATGGCATCAACTTGATCACATTGGTCGTATAAGTTGTGTCCGGGACGTCCGCGCCAACAGAGGACCCCACTCCAGAGCAGGTTATCTGTCAAGACCTGTGGCCCCATGGAAAGGACTACGCTGGAGCAGTCCATTCCTGAAGGACTGCACACTGTGGAAGGGACCCATGCTGGAGCAGTTCTTCAAGAACTGTAGCCTGTGGGAATGAACCATGTTGGAGAAGTTCATGAAGGACTGTCTCCTGTGGGAGGGACCCCATGCTGGAGCAGGAGAAGAGCATGAGGAGGAAGGAGTGGCAAAGACAATGTGTCATGGACTGACCACAACCTCCATTCCCCATCCCCCTGTGCCCCTCAGGGGGAGGAGCTAGAAGAGTTGGGAGCGAAGTTGAGCCTGGGAAGAGGGTAGGGGGGAGGGGAAGGTGTTTTTAGATTTGTTCTAATTTCTCATTATCCTGCTCTGTTTAATTGGCAATAAATTAAATTAATTTCCCCAAGTCAAGTCTGTTTTGCCCATGACAATAATTCCTGAGTGATCTCCCTGTCCTTATCTTGACCCACAAGCCTTTTCTCATATATTCTCACCCTGTCTAGTTGAGTAGGGGGAGCAATAGAGTGGCTTGGTGGGCACCTGGCAGCCAGCCAAGGTCAGCCCACCACACATATCCATTCACCTTCTTTTATAAATGCCAGGTGAAGAAGGAGGAAGGGTGGATGTTTGGAATTATGGTGTTTGTCCTCCCAAGTAACTGTTACATGTGATGAAGCCCTGCATTCCTGGAAATGGCTAAACAGCTGCCTGCTAATGGGAAGTAGTGAATGAATTCCTTGTTTTGCTTTGCTTGGGCATGAAGCTTTTGCTTTACTTATTAAACTGTATCTATCTCAACCCATGTGTTTTCTCACTTTTACCCTTCCAATTCTCACTTTTACTCTTCCCCATCCCACTGTGGGGAGGGTGAATGAGTGGCTGTGTGGGGCCTAGGTGCCTACTGGGGTTAAACCACGATACTTGTGGCCTACAGGATTGTAACATATACCTTATGCACAATTTTATTTTCTTATGTTTAATTTTGAAAAAAAATCTGTGTTAAATTTTGTTCTTGCTCCATCTGAATGTTACCTCATGTGATGCAACAATTTAATATTTTCTCTATTTGCTTTTTTGTGTCTTAGAATAGTTTGAGATCCGCCTCAAGGAATAACAGCAGTTGGTGAAGAATGTCTACAATTCCTTGGTATCTTTCATGAGCTAGTTTTAGTCTTGTGACTTTTTTTCCCCTTTTCTGTCTCTATAAACATGGTATCCATCTTTATCTGTGACTGTTCTAGGGGACCTTCAAGAGCATAGTGAAGTGACATTTTTTTAAGCCCCTTCAGCTGAACACAAAATTGTCATATGGTTAAGAACAACCATGTAGAAAATTGAGAGGGTGACTCTGGGCAGAAGTTGGTGGAAGACAACTCTCCACCACTGTGTTTGTAATCTGGGGCTGGCAGTGCATACAGCAGGATCACCACCTTGTACTGGAAGAGCCTGTAAACTGCATACAGGTCAAGATCTATAGGCTAGCTGCCCCTGCTCTAGACAGTGCAATGTCTTATAAAGCTCAGTTTTAACCTGACTTTTCCCTTTCAATTAAATATTTCACTTTTTTAAGTGCACATTGGAAATAATTATTTCCAAAAGCCTTTGCTCTGTAAGTACATAATTCCAACAGCATGCTTTGGTGACAGCAAAAGAAAAGGGAATTTCCAGGTATGCATAATATATGTATACAAGTAGTACAGGGACAATTTTTGGCCAAGAAGTGACAAGTGCCCCACCCCCAGCTTCTGGTAAAATACTAGCCCCTGCAGATAGTCAGTTGTACCACTTGCTCCGGATGCCACGCCTCTCTTTCGGTCACAAGGTCTGGTGTGATTGGCTGGAAGCATCCATTACCCCACGGGCCGCGAGCTGTGGGAGGGGGGTTTATTTTCACCCTTAGCCCCAGTAAACGTAGTGGACAGCACAGTACTCTGAGCCTTGTTGTCTCTTCTTACTGCGTGTCAGAGTTCCGCCACCCTGGACCGCAGGTAGGAGGTGGGAGTGGTGTCGGTTCACTGAGCCGCTGGGGTTGCAGTTTGGGCGCTGCGCCAGGCCCTGCTTGTGCCTGCTGAAGCGTAGGCGACGGGTGGTACGTGGGGAGGGGCTGTGGGAAACCGCAGACTTTAGCGCACCGTGTGGCTGGCCAAGGCGCCGCGGAGGTCAGCGAGGGGCCGGCAGGAAAGGTGCCGTGCGGTGGGACCTAAGGGCGGCGGGCGGACACTGCGAAGCGCCAATGGGTGGTGTTGCGAAGTGGCGGCAGCGGGGCGCCCGGCCATTGTTCGCGAAGGTCGTGTGAGGGCTGCGTCCCCCGTGGGGCCCGCTGGGGCGGTGTGATTAAATCACCCAGATGTACGGCTCGGAGCGTGTGTATGTGCTTCCTGGCTGTCGGGCCGTGGGCAGGCGGGTGCTGGGCCGCAGGCGCGGCGTTAACTGCGGATTTCCTGTCGCGTCAGGGTGCTGAGCCCAGGGAGCTGGCGATCCGTATAGCGCAGCATTACGTTTCCGCGTGCGGCGGAGGTGGGGGTGGGGTATGCTCGCGCTTGGCGCTTCTGCAGGAGACGGTAACGCCTCTGCTCCCTCATAACTGAGCTCCACGGCAGGGCTGGCAGCTTCTGACGGCTCCTCCCTGTCTTTAAAGTCGCTTCTCGAATAGACCTCGATCACTCCGGGGCCGCGCCGTGAGACCAGGCAGCAGTGGGCAGGAGGCGTTTGAAATACGGTTATGTGGGGCAGGGGGTGCAGGGTAGGTAGTAGACACGTTCTTCACGTGGCTGAGCAGCTGTCTTCTCAAAGCTGCATGGTGCTTCTTGAGCCCTTTCACCACCCGGTGCTCTTACCTAGACAGGTTTTTCCTCCGTAGCACAGAGATCCTGATATGTATTGTGGCGCAGAATCAAACTCTACAACTCACTAAGAGTTATTAAGTAGTATGTTTATTACGACGTCGGGCACACGTGGGATCGCTCCGCCACAAACGTGTGCACCCGGAGCCAAAAACCCAGCTCCTTTTATTGTTTGAAATGTTACATATGCATTAGGATTCCAAAGATAAGGAGGGAATATTACAATTAGTTCCGAGAAATTCCCCTCTTGCCCCCCCCCCCCAAGTCCTTCTTTGCGCCTGTGCAGTGCCTCCTGGTGAGGGTGGGCCGGGGTCTTCAAGGGTCTTCAGGATGAAGTAAGACTCCTTCCTTTTCATGAATTTTTGGACTTTGCTTCCTGCTCATGCTCTCTGGACCTTTGGCTCCTCTTCAGGTTGTACAGTTAGTTTTACCTGTTTGTTTTGTTAATTGGAACTTTTGTGTCTATCAAGATGTTCCAGGAAGTAAATCCTTGGTGTTCTCAGGAATTGGTCATCCTTTAGCTGGTACGGCTCCCCCTTTATCTCAAAGACAGGGATTAGTTTACTATCTATCCTGTTTTCTGTAAGAATGTTATCTAGCTAACATTGCCTAAGGGCTAGCATTGTTTAAGGGGCCTCACAACATTGTCTATATTTCTTTGCTTCCTTTTTTTTTTTTTTTTTTCCCTTTTCGCTTTCCTCAGATCAGTATGTTTTCACTTTCCTTTTCTCTGAGTAGAGTTCCTATCTCTGTACTTACTATTGTAGTGTCGTCAGCAAGACAGGAATGAATTTGGTGAACTCTTCCTGCCACAGTGAAAGGGTCTGCAGACTTGTTTTGCCCTGCATTCTCTCTCTGACCCACATTTTCGTCTCCTCCTATAAATGCTTTAAAATATAATGGAAATAAGAAATAGGCAGTGAAGAGCAGAGCAGTAAAGCTGTTTTGGCAAATCTAGGAGGAAAAAAAAAAGGTGTTGATTCTGATACCTTTGTGCAGAAACCTTGGGAATTTTTTATGTAAATCCTTAAGCTTGTAGTTAGATTGATCAAGTGTATTTTTTACACCAGCTATTGTTAACAGTCTAAATTGGAGGGAAAGCCAGAATTAACATATGTTAGCACCTGTATCTGTTCATAACTGCTTAATTCTTTTAAGTTGCAACATACAACCAACAGCAGTCCCAATTATACCATTCTTAATACTCTTATACAAGTGCTAAACCTGACTATAACCTTACTATTCAGTCTAATAGTAAGAAGGTGTACTAGTGCCCAGCTTTCTATGGGTAATTTTATATTGCACTGTAGTAAAAGGTGGTGGGTTTTGGTTAGGGTTTTCTTATGGGTTTTGGTGTTGTGTATTTTGGTGGGTTTTTTAGTGAAAGGTAAATGGAGGGTCAAAGCTCTGTTTAAATGTCAGTTATATCATCCATGATACTCACAGATTGCATTTGTGCACTCTAATGTACATTAAAATGCTACTTTACAGAATATGAAGCTTACTAAGTGGTTTTGATTTATTGGCAGGTTTCCTTTGCCTATTAAGATATTGGGGAGGGGGTGTCTCTGAACAGTGAAAGTACTGACGTTTCAAGTGTCCTATAGCTATGTAGGAAAATAGTCTCGGATCTTAATTTTTCTTATCTAGTTATTATTTATATGCAGTTTTATGTAGGGTTTCAACTGACATAAGTGAGAGTGCATGTGTACCTATTGCACAGAAAATAGCAAATAATGTATATTAGTAGATGCTTTCTGTGAACAGGTCTTAGCTTGTTATGGTTCCTGTCTAGGGTAGTGCTGTACATACATCACTGTACATACATGCTTGCATAGTTGCATGTAGAAATTAATTAGTGTCAGGAGACTGCAGTTAAGCAGATCTTAGTAGGAATGATGAAGGTCTGTGATGGGAGAACGACTTGCTGCTTCTGCCGGTAGTTGACTGCCTTCTGACATTGCTCTGAACACAGCAGAATTCCTTGGAATGTTCCCATAAAGAGGCGCAAGGAGTAGAGATGTGCAGCATTTATTTTTCCCTCCTCCTTTTCCCCTGTCATTTCCCTTATTGAAAGCTTCTCTTCCCACCACCCACCTTAATGTTGCTGCTCGTGGTGTATTTTGAAACATATTCTGTCTTATATGGTATGTTGGTGTTTTGGGGCTTTTTTGGGTTTGTTGTTTTTGAGAGAGTGGTTATGAGGATGGAGGAGGGGGTTGTACTTGCAGTGACTCTGAAGTTGAGGGAAGTGGACAATGGCTGTGTGATCACTGAAATTAAATTATTGTACTGGTATTGTAGCATGGCTTGCTTTATAATCTCTTCATCTTTGACCAGCCATATCCTGCCTGTCTTGCTACCAGGCTTGCATAATCAGATGCAAATGCAATATATTACGGTAAATTCAGATTAACTGAATATTTCTGGTCAATGTTTGGCCAGTCATTGGAAGTGTTCAAGGTCAGGTTCAATGGGGCTTTGAGCAACCTGATCTAGTGAAAGATATTCCTGCCTATGGCAGGGGGGTTGGACTTAGACGATCTTTGAAGGACCCTTCCAACCCAAACAACTCTGATTCTGTTTTCTCTAGGCACTACTTATAAGTGTAAATCATATTTATTATATTTGAGCGAGCTGTTGGACTTCTATTAATGTTTGTCCCATACTAGCATTGCATGTAAACAAATGCTAATTTTTAGGTAGCATTTAAGTATGGGGAGGGACATTTGAGAAGGAGACACAAGAGTAAAACTTGAAAGGTCATTATATTACATAGTTTTAGTAAGTTTGAGGAAGTGACCTTCTGAAGTGTGGATGGTGTAAGTGAAATGAGACACCTTTCCAGGAAACAGTACCTGCTGCAGATTATATCACTGTATTGGGTTTGTGTGGCAAGGTTTTGGTAGTGGGGGGGCTACAAGGGTGGCTTCCATGAGAAGATGCCAGAAGCTGTCCCCATGTCCAAGAGCCAGTGCCAGCCAGCTCCAAGACAGAGCCGCCACTAACTAAAGCTGAGCCAATCAATCAGTGATAACATATTTAAGAGGGGGGTAAAAAATGCTGTACAACAGCAGCTGTGAGAGAGGAGAGAGAATATGTGAAACAACTCTGCAGACACGAAGGTCAGTGAAGAAGGAGGGGGAGGAGGTGCTCCAGGTGCTGAAGCAGAGATTCCCCTGCAGTCCGTGGTGAAGAACATGGTGAGTCAGGTTGTCCCCCTGCAGCCCATGGAGGTCCACAGTGGAGCAGATCTCCACCTGCAGCCCATGGAGGACCCCACGCCAGAGCAGGTGGATGCGCCCAAAGGAGGCTGTGACCCCGTGGAGAGCCCGCACTGGAGCAGGCTCCTGGCAGGATCTGTGACCCCATGGAGAGGAGCTCACTCTGGAGCAGGTTTGCTGGCAGGACTTGTGACCCCATGGAAAGAACCCATGCTGGAGCAGTTTGTGGAGGACTGTATCCCATGGGTGGGACCCCATGCTGGATCAGGGAAACAGTGTGAGGAGGAAGGAGCGGCAAAGACGATGTGTCATGAACTGACTGCAACCTCCATTCCCCATCCCTCTGTGTCGCTCTGGGGGAGGGAATATAGAAGCTGGGAGTGAAGTTGAGCCCGGGAAGAAGGGAGGGGTGGGGAAAGGTGTTTTAAGATTTAGTTTTATTTCTCATTATCCTACTCTGATGTATGATTGGCAATAAATTAAATTCATTTTCCCAAGTCGAGTCTGTTTTGCCCATGAGGGTACTTGCTGAGTGATCTCCCTTATCTTGACTCACAATGTTTTCATCATATTTTCTCCCCTCTGTCTAATTGAGGAGGGGGTGTGATAGAGCAGCTTGGTGGGCACCTGTCATCTAGCCAAGGTTAACCCACCGTGGTCACATTAAGACAAAGAACTAGTTATTTCAAGTGCTTCAGTTGTGGGACACACACCCAAAAAACCCTCCCCAAAAATCACCAAAGTAAACTATGTTGATTAAACATGATATTTCTGCAGATCTGTGTTTTCAGGCATGACAACATAATTTACTACTGAACATGTTTCTTGTCCAACATAAAAGCAGTGAAGACCTTTATTGCTATTAGCATTTTGGTTTTAAAGAAAAAAAAAAAAGCAGTATTTATTCAATGAAATCTGTAATACATTAAAACTCTAAGCTTTCTCCTTCTGTAGTTATTAAATAAAGTTAATTGAAGATTTTCTGACAAGTCAGATTATTTTTTTTTTTTCCAAGTCAACTATCCTGAAACTGGAGAGATTACTTTGAAACTTAAACCTAATTTTCAATTGATGAGAAGATGAAAGTAAAGGATTTGGAAAAATAAAATGCAATTAATAATGAAAAACTCTTTTTAACTTACTGTTTTGAATTGTTACTAACTAGAGAAACAAAATGTTTTACTTTTACACTACGTATCAACTTTTCACCTGTGTCCTAGTTCAGTGATGAGTAATAGCAAGCAGCTATCTTGATGTTGGTTAGGAGCATCAACTTAGTAATGTAGTGTATAGGGGGAAAATGTTCATATATGATGGTTCTGGCCCACTGTCCTGGTTTCGGCCAGGATAGAGTTAACTTTCCTTGGGCTGAGAGGGAGCACAGCTGAAGGGCTGGGTCCTGATCGATCATTGGACCATTCCATGTCATGTGACATCAAAGCTCAGCATATAGGCGGGGTGCTCTCTCACGGGTGTTGTTTGTTTTGTTTTTGGTTTCCAGATCCGCTGGGCAGGTTTCTCTGGTGTGATGAAAAGTTCAAACCGCAACACCCACCAGAAGTCGCTCCCCTGTTCCGGTCATGCCATCTGTTATAATTGGCTGGCAGGACCAGCCACCCCTACTAGTTTACCCAGAAATACATCAGTCCAGGAAAACCCTTCCCCTAAATGTGCAGGGAACTGCCATGTTGTTAAACATCATAATCCATGTGTTTTCATACTGCTCTGTGATTTGCTGACAGTCATTTCTTGACATCATCATACCCATGTGTTCTCAGACAGCCCTGTGATTGGCTGGCAGAACTAGCCCTCCCTACCAGCATACCCAGA
Organism: Bubo scandiacus; assembly: GCA_017315185.1. Lineage (NCBI taxonomy): Eukaryota > Metazoa > Chordata > Aves > Strigiformes > Strigidae > Bubo > Bubo scandiacus. Next base: position 49,554 of record MU209871.1, read on the forward strand.
AGTGTGACAGAAAATGAAGTCCCCCACTTCTGACAATGTCATTCCTCATGTATTTTAACACTGCTTTGTGATTGGCTGACAGCTATTTTTGACACTGTCATACCCACATATTCTCAGATTTCCCTCTGATTGGCTGCATATAAAAATATATACAATAGCTAGAATATAAACATATTTGCACATTCCTTATATATTGCTATATATTTTAAAATAGATATATAGAGATGCAGTATTTTTAATATACTTATATGTATCTATATGTGTATATATACAGATATGTCTATATCTTTATAATCATGTAAAAGTATAGGTATAAAATATCTAAAACATTCTTTAATAAGAGCTAATGGCATGAGTAATTAAAGTTTAAATGTGAATAGAAAGGAATTAAACAAAAGTAAAAGGCAGGTTTAGTGGCCCCCACTTGAAGAGGCTATAGAACAAACTCAAACATGTCTGGGGTGGGGACTTCATGAGGGTGGAGGAGCACTGAGAGGATGGAGGGGGCATGGACAAGTCTGGATGTGCCCAAGGGCTATAAACCCCTTCTAGGAGGCCCATCCAGGGACCCACTGGGAGAACCCTGTCATGTGCAAAGAAGAGACCAATCCTTTGAGCTGGACTGAGAGGCCTCTGCATCTGTCCCAGCGCAACAGCGTGACCATGCAGTGCTACTGGGGCAAACTTTGGGCTTTGTGTGGTCCTGCAAGGCACAGGTAACACTGTCCATGAAAATGGATAGCCAGTACAAAATGTAAACTTTAGAAGAACACATGCATGGGGACAGTAAGGAAAAGACCCTAAAGGATTCATTAAAAAGACCACATAAACCAGAAGAACTGGCCAATGGGCCCATGAATTGCAAACTAGATTTTGAGGAGAATATCACAGAGGGTGAGTGATAGTGTTGGGGGAGCTCCCTTTGCCCATGGTTGGGGGGATCTTGCAGCTACCTGTGAAACCATTGCATGGTGCAGGCTGGTGCTATATGTCTTTCCTTGTCCTTAAGGTTGATGATAACCTTTATAGAACGCATCAAACAGCTCCATCTGACTGAGGAGGGAGAAGTAAAATTGTACTACTATCTGTGTTTTTGTCTGGGCCTATAGAAGCTGGAGAAAGTGCATAGAAGTGAGAGTGATGTTCAAGGGCAGGGGGAAGGAAGGAAAAATCCTGGATAAGTCTTGAATGGCAACCAACTCCCCTTATACCTTGTTAACAAAAGGTTCTTTGTACTTGAGTTAAATTGATTGTCCAGTGTTTCCTTTCATACATGTGTGTAGTAGCAGCATGTCAGTAGACATGTCTACAACACCACTTCTGTTAAGAGATTTACTGTGCTCCTGGGGAGGTGGGAAGCTTTGGGGATATAAATCCCCTTTCTGAAGCTGCTAAAAGGCAAATGGCCGATCTGAACAGAAGCCAAGTGGCAACCTGGCTTGCAAACCAGTACACTTGCAGCTTATACCAGGAGACAAGAAAGCACTTAAAAAGTAGCAAGATGATTGTGGCAGAGGTGGAAGCACAATGGCAACCAGACTTGGTGGCTATGCAACAGTTTTCCAAATGCAATGATGGTGTTAAGTACATCTTGTGGTGAACAGAGTTAAATCCGGCTGGCGGCTGGTCACAAGTGGTGTCCCCCAGGGCTCGGTTTTGGGGCCACTCCTCTTTAATATCTTTATTGATGATCTAGATGAGGGGATCAAATGCACCCTCAGCAAGTTTGCAGACGACACCAAGTTGGGTGGGATTGTTGATCTGCTCGAGGGTAGGGAGGCTCTGCAGAGAGACCTGGACAGGCTGGAGCGATGGGCTAAGGCCAACTGTAGGAGTTTCAATAAGGCCAAATGCCAGGCGCTGCACTTCAGCCACAACAACCCCCAGCAGCGCTACAGGCTTGGGGAGGAGTGGCTGGAGAGCTGCCAGTCAGAGAGGGACCTGGGGGTGTTGATTGACAGCTGGCTGAACATGAGCCAGCAGTGTGCCCAGGTGGCCAAGAAGGCCAATGGCATCCTGGCTTGCATCAGAAATAGTGTGGCCAGCAGAGACAGGGAAGTGATCCTGCCCCTGTACTTGGCACTGGTGAGGCCGCACCTTGATTACTGTGTTCAGTTTTGGGCCCCTCACTACAAAAAGGACATTGA